>MU221003.1:98963-109890 GCA_018584345.1 Thuja plicata
GTTATTAAATTAGTAAATGTTCATGTTATCAAGTCATGTCTAATGTTTTAATTTAATGTGCCAAATTTGGCAAGTGTTGCAATTTAATTATGGACATGACTAGTAATGGGAAACCAAGGTAAGTCAAAGTTCCTTTGTCAAAGTTTTAGTATCCCCGTTCTTGCGTTAGTTTAAAATTTTTTTGTTCGTGTGTTTTTGCCCAACTTTTGGGCATGACATTATCATCGAATTGTTGATCGATTGGGCGATGTGGAACTTTAGAATGGCTTGTTATGTGATTACAACTCATTATCATCGAATGATTGACCTATTCGGCGATGTGGAACCTTAGAACAGCTTGTTATGAGATTGTAGCTGATTATCATTGAACAGTTGACCGATTCGACAATGTGGAACTTCAGAATGGCTTGTTATGAGATTACAACTCATTATCATCGAACAGTTGACTGATTCAACGATGTGGAACCTCAGAACAGCTTGTTATGAGATTGCAACTCATTATCATCAAATGGTTGATTGATTCGGCGATGTGGAACCTTAGAACAGCTTGTTATGAGATTACAACTCATTATCATCGAACGGTTGATCGATTCGGCGTTGTGGAACCTCAGAACGGCTTGTTATGAGATTAAAACTCATTATCATCAAACGGTTGACCGATTCGACGATGTGGAACCTCAGAATAGCTTGTTATGAGATTGTAGCTGATTATCATTGAACGGTTGACCAATTCAGTGATGTGGAAATTCAGAACAGCTTTTTATGAGATTACAACTCATTTTCATCGAACAGTTGACTGATTCAATAATGTAGAACCTCAGAATAGCTTGTTATGAGATTGCAGCTGATTATCATTGAACAGTTGACCGATTCGGCGATGTGGAACCTTAGAACAGCTTGTTATGAGATTACAACTAATTATCATCGAATCATTGACCGATTCGGTGATGTGGAACCTCAGAATAGCTTGTTATGAGATTGCAGCTGATTATCATTGAACGGTTGACTGATTCGGCGATATGGAACCTCAGAACAGCTTATTATGACATCACAACTCATTATCATCGAACGGTTGATCGATTCAGCGATGTGGAACCTAAGAACGGCTTGTTATCAGATTACAACTCATTATCATCGAACAGTTGACCGATTCGGTGATGTGGAACCTCAGAATAGCTTGTTATGAGATTGCAGCTCATTATCATAGAACGGTTGACCGATTTGGTGATGTGGAACCTCAGAACAGCTTGTTATGAGATTGTAACTCATTATCATCGAACGATTGATCGATTCGGCAATGTGAAACCTCAGAACAGCTTGTTATGAGATTACAACTCATTATCATCGATAGGTTGATCGATTCAACAATGTGGAACCTTAGAACGGCTTGTTATAAGATTACAACTCATTATCATCGAATGGTTGACCAATTCGGCGATGTGGAACCTCAGAATAATTTATTATGAGATTGAAAGTCATTATCATCGAACGGTTGACCGATTCGGTGATGTAGAATCTCAAAATAGGTTGTTATGAGATTACAACTCATTATCATCAAACGGTTGACTGATTCGGCGATGTAGAACCTCAGAATAGCTTGTTATGAGATTGCAGCTGATTATCATCAAACAGTTGATCAATTCAGCGATGTGAAACCTCAGAATGGCTTGTTATGAGATTACAACTCATTATCATCAAACGGTTGACCGATTCAGTGATGTGGAACCTCAGAATAGCTTATTATGAGATTGCAGCTCATTATCATCAAACAATTGACCGATTCAGCGATGTGGAACCTCAGAATAGCTTGTTATGAGATTGCAACTCATTATCATCGAACGGTTGACCGATCTGGTGATGTGGAACCTCAGAATAGCTTGTTATGAGATTACAAAACATTATCATCGAATGGCTGATTGATTCGGCGATGTGGAACCTCAAAATGGCTTGTTATGAGATTACAACTCATTATCATCGAACGGTTGACCAATTCAGTGATGTAGAACCTCAGAATAGCTTGCTATGAGATTTCAGCTCATTATCATCGAACGGTTGACCAATTCGGTGATGTGGAACCTTAGTACAGCTTGTTATGAGATTACAACTCATTATCATCGAACAGTTGACCGATTCGGTGATGTAAAACCTTAGAACAGCTTGTTATGAGATTGCAGCTGATTATCATTGAATGGTTGACCGATTCGGTGATGTGGAACCTCAGAACAACTTTTTATGAGATTACAACTTATTATCATCGAACGGTTGACCGATTCATGATGTGGAACCTCATAATAGCTTGTTATGAGATTGCACCTCATTATGAGATTACAACTCATTATCATCGAATGGTTGATCCATTCGGCAATGTAGAACCTCAAAATGGCTTGTTATGAGATTACAACTCATTATCATTGAACGATTGACCGATTCGGGGATGTCAAACCTTAAAACAGCTTGTTATGAGATTGCAGCTCATTATCATCCAACGGTTGATCGATTCGGCGATGTGGAACCTCAGAATAGCTTGTTATGAGATTACAACTCATTATCATCAAACAGTTGACTGATTCGGCAATGTAGAACCTCAGAACAGCTTGTGATGAGATTACAGCTTATTATCATCGAACAGTTGACTGATTCGGTGATGTGGAACCTCAGAATGGCTTGTTATGAGATTACAACTCATTATCATCGAACGGTTGACCGATTCGGCGATGTGGAACCTCAGAACAACTTGTTATGAGATTGCCACTCATTATCATTGAATGGTTGACCAATTCAGTGATGTGGAACCTCAGAATAGCTTGTTATGAGATTGTAACTCATTATCATCAAACGGTTGATCAATTTGGCGATGCGGAACATCAAAACAACTTGTTATAAGATTACAATTCATTATCATCGAACGGTTCATCAATTTAGTGATGTGGAACCTCAGAACGGCTTGTTATGAGATTACAACTCATTATCATCAAACGGTTGACCAATTCGGTGACGTGAAACCTCAGAACAGCTTGTTATGAGATTGCAGCTCATTATCATCGCACGGTTGACCGATTCGGCGATGTGGAACCTCAGAATAGCTTATTATGAGATTACAACTCATTATCATTGAAGGGTTGACCGATTCGGCGATGTAGAACCTCAGAATAGCTTGTTATGAGATTATAGCTGATTATCATCGAACGGTTGACTGATTCAGCGATGTGGAACTCAGAATGGCTTGTTATGAGATTACAACTTATTATCATCGAACGGTTGACCAATTCGGCGATGTGGAACCTCAGAACAACTTGTTATGAGATTACAGCTCATTATCATCGAACGGTTGACCGATTCAGTGATGTGGAACTTCAGAATAGCTTGTTATGAGATTGCAACTCATTATCATCAAACAATTGATCGATTCGGTGATGCGGAACCTTAGAACAGCTTGTTATGAGATTACAACTCATTATCATCAAATGGTTGATCGATTCAGCGATGTGGAACCTCAGAATGGCTTGTTATGAGATTACAACTCATTATCATCGAACGGTTGACCAATTCGGTGATGTGGAACCTCAGAACAGCTTGTTATGAGATTGCAGGTCATTATCCTCAAACGATTGACTGATTCAGCGATGTGGAACCTCAGAACAACTTGTTATGAGATTACAACTTATTATCATCAAACGGTTGACCGATTTGGCAATGTAGAACCTTAGAATAGCTTGTTATGAGATTGCAGCTGATTAACATCGAACGGTTGACCGATTCGGCGATGTGGAACCTCAGAATGGCTTGTTATGAGATTACAACTTATTATCATCGAACGGTTGACCGATTCAGCGATGTGGAACCTCAAAATAGCTTGTTATGAGATTGCAGCTCATTATCATCGAACGGTTGACCGATTCGGCAATGTGGAACCTCAGAACAGCTTGTTATGAGATTATAACTCATTATCATCGAACGGTTGACCGATTCGGCGATGTAGAACCTCAGAACAACTTTTTATGAGATTGCAGCTAATTATCATCGAACTTTTGATCGATTCGGTGATGTGTAACCTCAGAACGGCTTGTTATGAGATTACAACTCATTATCATCGAATGGTTGACGGATTCGATGATGTGGAACCTTAGAACAGCTTGTTATGAGATTGCAACTCATTATCATCGAACGGTTGACCGACTCGGTGATGTAGAACCTCAGAAGAACTTGTTATGAGATTGCAGCTGATTATTATCAAACGGTTGACCGATTCCATGATGTAGAACCTCAGAATGGCTTGTTATGAGGTTACAACTCATTATCATCAAATGGTTCACCGATTCGGCGATGTGGAACCTCAGAATAGCTTGTTATGAGATTGCATCTCATTATGAGATTACAACTCATTATCATCAAATAGTTGATCGATTCGGTGATGTGGAACCTCAGAATGGCTTATTATGAGATTACAACTCATTATCATCGAACGGTTGACCGATTCGGCGATGTGGAACCTCAGAACGGCTTGTCATAAGATTGTAGCTCATTATCAATGAATGGTTGACCGATTTAGCGATGTGGAACATGAGAATAGCTTGTTATGAGATTGCAACTCATTATCATTGAACGGTTGACCGATTCAGTGATGTGGAACCTCAAAATACCTTGTTATGAGATTACAACTCATTATCATCGAATGGTTGATCGATTTGGTGATGTGGAACCTCAGAATGAATTGTTATGAGATTACAACTCATTATCATCATACAGTTGATTGCTTCGGCGATATGGAACCTCAGAATAGCTTGCTATGAGATTACAGATGATTATCATCGAACGGTTGACTGATTCGGCGATGTGGAACCTTACAATAGCTTTTTATGAGATTACAACTCATTATCATCGAATGATTGACCAATTCAGCGATGTAGAACCTTAGAACATCTTGTTATGAGATTGCAGCTGATTATCATTGAACGGTTGACCGATTCGGTGATGTGGAACCTCAGAACGGCTTGTTATGAGATTACAACTCATTATCATCGAACGGTTGACGAATTCAGTGATGTGGAACCTCAGAATCGCTTGTTATGAGATTGTAGCTCATTATCATCGAACGGTTGACCGATTCGGCAATGTGGAACCTCAGAACAGCTTGTTATGAGATCGCAACTCATTATCATCGAATGGTTGACCGATTCGGCGATGTGGAACCTCAGAATGGGTTGTTATGAGATTGCAGCTCATTATCATCGAATGGTTGACCAATTCAGCAATGTGGAACCTCATAATAGCTTGTTATGAGATTATAGCTAATTATCATCGAACGGTTGACTGATTTGGCGATGTGGAACCTCAGAATGGCTTGTTATGAGATTACAACTTATTATCATTGAACGGTTGACTAATTTGGAGATGTGGAACCTCAAAATAGCTTGTTATGAGATTGCAGCTCATTATCATCGAACGGTTGACTGATTCGGCGATGTGGAACCTTAGAACAACTTGTTATGAGATTGCAACTCATTATCATCGAATGGTTGATCAATTCGGTGATGTGGAACCTCAGAATAGCTTGTTATGAGATTACAACTCATTATCATCAAATGATTGAGTGATTCGACTACGTGCAGCCTTAGAATGGCTTGCTATGAGATTGCAGCTAATTATCATTGAACGGTTGATCGATTCAGCGATGTGGAACCTCAGAATGGCTTGTTATGAGATTACAACTCATTATCATCAAACGGTTGACCAATTCAGTGATGTGGAACCTCAGAACAGGTTGTTATGAGATTACAGCTCATTATCATTGAAGGGTTGACCCATTCGGCAATGTGGAACCTCAGAACAGCTTGTTATGAGATTGCAAATCATTATCATCGAATGGTTGATCAATTCGGCGATGTGGAACCTCAGAACAGCTTGTTATGAGATTACAACTCATTATCATCGAACGGTTGATCGATTCGGCAATGTGGAACCTCAGAATGGCTTATTATGAGATTACAACTCATTATCATCGAACGGTTGACCAATTTGGCAATGTGGAACCTCAGAATAGCTTGTTATGAGATAGCAGCTCATTATCATCAAATGGTTGACTGATTCGGCGATGTGGAATCTCAGAATAGCTTGTTACGAGATTACAACTTATTATCATCAAACGGTTGACCAATTTGGCGATGTAGAACCTCAGAACAGCTTGTTATGAGAGTGCAGCTGATTATCATCAAACGGTTGACTGATTCTATGATGTGGAACCTCAGAATAGCTTGTTATGAGATTACAACTTATTATCATTGAATAATTGACCAATTCAACGATGTGGAACCTCAGAACATCTTGTTATGAGATTGCAGCTCATTATCATCAAAAGGTTGACCGATTTGGCGATGTGGAACCTCAGAATAGCTTGTTATGAGATTGCAATTCATTATCACCGAACGATTGATCGATTCGGTGATGTGGAACCTAAGAACAACTTGTTATGAGATTACAACTCATTATCATTGAACGGTTGATCAATTCGGCGATGTGAAACCTCAGAATGGCTTGTTATGAGATTACAACTCATTGTCATCGAATGGTTGATCGATTCGGCGATGTGGAACCTCAGAACAGCTTGTTATGAGATTGTAGTTGATTATCATCGAACGATTGACTGATTCGGCAATGTGGAACCTCAGAACCGCTTGTTATGAAATAAAAACTCATTATCATCGAACACTTGACCGATTCAGTGATGTGGAACCACAGAACAGCTTGTTATGAGATTGCAGCTGATTATCATCGAACAGTTGACTGATTCGGTGATGTGGAACCTCAAAATGGCTTGTTATGAGATTACAACTCATTATCATCAAACGGTTGATCGATTCGGCGATGTGGAACCTCAGAACAGCTTGTTATGAGATTACAGCTCATTATCATTGTAAGGTTGACTTATTCAGCGATGCGAAACCTCAGAATAGCTTGTTATGAGATTGCAACTCATTATCATCGAACGGTTGATCGATTCAGCAAGGTTGAACCTCATAAAAACTTGTTATGAGATTACAACTCATTATCATCGAACAGTTGATCGATTCGGTGATGTGGAACCTCAGAAAGACTTGTTATGAGATGAAAACTCATTATCATCGAATGGTTGACCGGTTTGGCAATATGGAACCTCAGAACAGCTTGTTATGAGATTGCACCTTATTATCATCGAACGGTTGACCGATTTGATGATATGGAACCTCAAAACAACTTGTTATGAGATTGCAACTCATTCTCATTGAACAGTTAATCAATTCAGTAATGTGGAACCTCAGAATAGCTTATTATGAGATTACAACTCATTATCATCGAATGGTTGATTGATTCGGCAATGTGGAACCTCAGAATGACTTGTTATGAGATTACAACTCATTATCATCAAATGGTTGACCGATTCGGCGATGTAGAACCTTAGAATAGCTTGTTATGAGATTGCAGCTCATTATCATCGAACGGTTGACCGATTCGATGATGTGGAACCTCAGAATAGCTTGTTATGAGATTACAACTCATTATCATCGAATGGCGATGTAGAACCTTAGAACAGCTTGTAATTAGATTACAGCTGATTATCATCGAACGGTTGACCGATTCAGCGATGTGGAACCTCAGAACAGGTTGTTTTGAGATTGCAACTCATTATCATCAAACGGTTGACTGATTCGGTGATGTGGAACCTCAGAACGGCTTGTTATGAGATTGCAGCTTATTATCATTAAACGGTTGACCGGTTCAGCAATGTGGAACCTTAAAATAGCTTGTTATGAGATTGCAGCTGATTATCATCGAATGATTGACCGATTCGGCAATGTGAAACCTTAGAACAGCTTGTTATGATATTACAACTCATTATCATCGAACGATTGACCGATTCGGCGATGTGGAACCTTAGAACAGCTTGTTATGAGATTGCAGCTCATTATCATCGAATGGTTGACTGATTCGGCGATGTGGAACCTCAGAATAGCTTGTTATGAGATTGCAACTCATTATCATCAAACGGTTGATCGATTCAATGATGTGGAAACTCAAAACAGATTGTTATGAGATTACAACTCATTATCATCGAATGGTTGAGCGATTCGGCGATGTGGAACCTCAGAACGGCTTGTTATGAGATTGCAGCTGATTATCATCGAACGATTGATCGATTTGGTGATGTGGAACCTTAGAATGGCTTGTTATGAGATTACAACTCATTATCATTGAACGGTTAACTGATTCGGTGATGTGGAACATTAGAACAGCTTGTTATGAGATTGCAACTCATTATCATCGAACGGTTGATCGATTCGACAATGTAGAACCTCAGAACAGCTTGTTATGAGATTATAACTCATTATCATTGAACAGTTGATCGATTCGACGATGTGGAACCTCAGAATGGCTTGTTATGAGATTTCAACCCATTATCATCGAACGGTTGACCGATTCGGTGATGTAGAACCTCAGAATAGTTTGTTATTGATTGCAGCTGATTATCATCGAACGATTGACTGATTCAGTGATGTGGAACCTCAGAATGGCTTGTTATGAGATTACAACTCATTATCATCAAAAAGTTGACGGATTCGGTGATGTGGAACCTCAGAATATCTTATTATGAGATTGCAGCTCATTATCATCGAACGGTTGACCGATTCGGTGATGTGGAACCTTAGAATAGCTTGTTATGAGATTACAACTCATTATCATCGAACGGTTGATCGATTCAGTAATGTAGAACTTCATAATAGCTTGTTATGATTACAACTCATTATTATCAAACGGTTGATCGATTTAGTGATGTAGAACCTCAGAACAGCTTGTTAGGAGATTACAGCTGATTATCATTTAACGGTTGATTGAATCAGCGATGTGCAACCTCAGTATAGCTTGTTATGAGATTACAACTCATTATCATCAAACGATTGACCGATTCGGTGATGTAGAACCTCAGAACAGCTTGTTATGAGATTGCAGCTAATTATCATCAAACGGTTGATTGATTCAGCGATGTGGAACCTAAAAATGGCTTGTTATGAGATTACAACTCATTATCATCGAACGGTTGACCGATTCGGCGATATGGAACCTCAGAACAGCTTGTTATGAGATTGCAGCTCATTAGAATGGAATGGTTGATCGATTCGGCGATGTGGAACGTCAGAACAGCTTGTTATGAGATTGCAACTCATTATCATTGAATGGCTGACCAATTCGATGATGTGGAACCTCAGAATGGCTTGTTATGAGATTGCAGCTCATTATGATCAAATGGTTGACCGATTCAGCAATGTGGAACCTCAGAATAGCTTGTTATGAGATTGCAGCTGATTATCATCGAACAGTTGATCGATTCAGCGACGTGGATCCTTAGAACGGCTTGTTATGAGATTACAACTCATTATCATCGAGCGGTTGACCGATTCAGTGATGTGGAACCTCAAAACAACTTGTTATGAGATTGCAGCTCATTATCATCGAACGGTTGAGCGATTCGGCGATGTGGAACCTCAAAATAGCTTGTTATGAGATTGCAGCTGATTATCATCGAACGGTTGACCGATTCAGCAATGTGGAACCTCAGAACAACTTGTTATGAGATTGCAACTCATTATCATCGAACGGTTGATCAATTCGACGATGTGGAACCTCAGAACAGCTTGTTATGAGATTAGGACTCATTATCATCGAATGGTTGACTGATTCGGCGATGTAGATCCTCAGAATAGCTTTTTATGAGATTGCAACTGATTATCATCAAACGATCGATCGATTCGGTGATGTGGAACGTCAAAATAGCCTGTTATGAGATTACAACTCATTATCATCAAACGGTTGACCGATTCGCCGATGTGGAACCTCAGAACGGCTTGTTATGAGATTGCAGCTCATTATCATCGAACGGTTGACCGATTCAACAATGGGGAACCTTAGAATAGCTTGTTATGAGATTGCAGCTTATTATCATCAAACAGTTGACCGATTCAGCAATGTGGAACCTCAGAATATTGTGTTATGAGATTGTAGCTGATTATCATCAAACGATTGACCGATTTGGCGATGTGGAACCTCAGAATGGCTTGTTATGAGATTACAACTCATTATCATTGAACGGTTGACCGATTCGGTGATGTGGAACCTCAGAATAGCTTGTTATGAGATTGCAGCTTATTATCATCGAACGGTTGACTGATTCGGTGATGTGGAACCTCACAACAGCTTGTTATGAGATAGGAACTCATTATCATCAAACAGTTGATCGATTCGGTGATGTTGAACCTCAGAACAGCTTGTTATGAGATTAATACTCATTATCATCGAATGATTGAGCAATTCGGCGATGTGGAACCTCAGAAAGACTTGTGATGAGATTGCAACTGATTATCATCGAAGGGTTGACCGATTCGGCAATGTGGAACCTCAGAATTACTTGTTATGAGATTACAACTCATTATTATCAAACGGTTGACTGATTTGACGATGTGGAACCTCAGAACAACTTGTTATGAGATTGCAGCTGATTATCATCGAATGGTTGACCAATTCGGCGATGTAGAACCTTAGAACAGCTTTTTATGAGATTACAACTCATTATCATTGAACAGTTGACTGATTCAGCGATGTAGAACCTCAGAACAGCTTGTTATGAGAGTGCAGCTGATTATCATCGAACGGTTGACAAATTCGGTGATGTGGAACCTCAGAATGGCTTATTATGAGATTACAACTCATTATCAACGAACGGTTGACCGATTCAGTGATGTGGAACCTCAGAACAACTTGTTATGAGATTACAGCTCATTATCATTAAACGGTTGACCAATTCGACGATGTGGAACCTCAGAATAGCTTGTTATGAGATTATAACTCATTATCATCAAACGGTTGATCGATTCGGCAATGTGGAACCTCAAAAAAGTTT
>MU221003.1:109940-148427 GCA_018584345.1 Thuja plicata
AGCTCATTAGAATGGAACGGTTGATCGATTCGGCGATGTGGAACGTCAGAACAGCTTGTTATGAGATTGCAACTCATTATCATTGAACGACTGACCAATTCGATGATGTGGAACCTCAGAATGGCTTGTTATGAGATTGCAGCTCATTATGATCAAATGGTTGACCTATTCAGCAATGTGGAACCTCAGAATAGCTTGTTATGAGATTGCAGCTGATTATCACCGAATAGTTGATCGATTCAGCGACGTGGATCCTCAGAACGGCTTGTTATGAGATTACAACTCATTATCATTGAACGGTTGACCGATTCAGTGATGTGGAACCTCAAAATAGCTTGTTATGAGATTGCAGCTCATTATCATCGAACGGTTGAATGATTCAGCGATGTGGAACCTCAAAATAGCTTGTTATGAGATTGCAGCTGATTATCATCGAACGGTTGACCGATTCGGCAATGTGGAACCTCAGAACAGCTTGTTATGAGATTGCAACTCATTATCATCGAACGGTTGATCGATTCGATGATGTGGAACCTTAGAACAGCTTGTTATGAGATTACGACTCATTATCATCGAATGGTTGACTGATTCGGCGATGTAGATCCTCAGAATAGCTTGTTATGAGATTGTAGTTGATTATCATCAAACGATCGATCGATTCGGTGATGTGGAATGTCAAAATAGCTTGTTATGAGATTACAACTCATTATCATCAAATGGTTGACCGATTCGGCGATGTGGAACCTCAGAACGGCTTGTTATGAGATTGCAGCTCATTATCATCGAACGGTTGACCGATTCAGCAATGGGGAACCTTAGAATAGCTTGTTATGAGATTGTAGCTTATTATCATTGAAAAGTTGACCGATTCAGCAATGTGGAACCTCAGAATATTTTGTTATGAGATTGTAGCTGATTATCATCAAATGATTGACCAATTTGGTGATGTGGAACCTTAGAATGGCTTGTTATGAGATTACAACTCATTATCATTGAACGGTTGACCGATTCGGTGATGTGGAACCTCAGAATAGCTTGTTATGAGATTACAGCTCATTATCATCGAACGGTTGAGTGATTCGGCGATGTGGAACCTCACAACAGCTTGTTATGAGATTGGAACTCATTATCATCAAACAGTTGATCGATTCGGTGATGTTGAACCTCAGAACAGCTTGTTATGAGATTACAACTCATTATCATCGAATGGTTGAGCGATTCAGCGATGTGGAACCTCAGAACGACTTGTGATGAGATTGCAACTGATTATCATCGAAGGGTTGACCGATTCGGCAATGTGGAACCTCAGAATTACTTGTTATGAGATTACAACTCATTATTATCAAACGGTTGACTTATTCGACGATGTGGAACCTCAGAACAACTTGTTATGAGATTGCAGCTGATTATCATCAAATGGTTGACCAATTCGGCAATGTAGAACCTTAGAATAGCTTTTTATGAGATTACAACTCATTATCATTGAACGGTTGACCGATTCAGCGATGTAGAACCTCAGAACAGCTTGTTATGAGATTGCAGTTGATTATCATCAAACGGTTGACAAATTCGGTGATGTGGAACCTCAGAATGGCTTATTATGAGATTACAACTCATTATCATCGAACGATTGACCGATTTAGTGATGTGGAACCTCAGAACAACTTATTATGAGATTACAGCTCATTATCATTAAACGGTTGACCGATTCGACGATGTGGAACCTTAGAATAGCTTGTTATGAGATTCCAACTCATTATCATCAAACGGTTGATCGATTCGGCAATGTGGAACCTCAAAAAAGTTTTTTATGAGATTACAAGTCATTATCATCGAACGGTTGATCAATTCGGCGATGTGAAACCTCAGAATGGCTTATTATGAGATTAAAACTCATTATCATCGAATGGTTGACCGATTCGGAGATGTGGAATGTCAAAATAGCTTGTTATGAGATTGCAGCTCATTATCATCGAATGGTTGACCGATTTGGCGATGTGGAACCTCAGAATAGCTTGTTATGAGATTGCAACTCATTATCATCAAACGGTTGATTGATTCGGCGATGTGGAACCTTAGAACAGCTTGTTATCAAATTACAACTCATTATCATCGAACGGTTGATTGATTCGGTGATGTGGAACCTCAGAATGGCTTGTTATGAGATTACAACTCATTATCATCAAACGGTTGACTGATTTGACGATGTGGAACCTCAGAACAGCTTGTTATGAGATTGTAGCTCATTATCATCAAACAATTGACCGATTCGGTGATGTGGAATATCAGAATAGCTTGTTATGAGATTACAACTCATTATCATCGAACAGTTGACTGATTCGCCTATGAAGAACCTCAGAACAACTTGTTATGAGATTACAGCTGATTATCATCGAACGGTTGACCCATTTGGCGATGTGGAACCTCAGAACAGCTTGTTATGAGATTACAACTCATTATCATTAAATGGTTGACCGATTCACCGATGTGGAACCTTAGAACAGCTTGTTATGAGATTGTAACTCATTATCATTAAATAGTTGATCGATTCGGTGATGTGGAACCTCAGAACGGCTTGTTATGAGATTACAACTCATTATCATCAAACGGTTGATCGATTCGGCAATGTGAAACCTCAGAATGGCTTGTTATGAGTTTACAACTCATTATCATCGAATGCTTGACTGATTCGGCGATGTGGAACCTTAGAACAACTTGTTATGAGATTGCAGCTCATTATCATTGAACGGTTGACCGATTCGGAGATGTGGACCCTCAGAACAGCTTGTTATGAGATTACAACTCATTATCATCAAATTGTTGACCGATTCAGCGATGTAGAACCTGAGAACAGCTTGTTATGAGATTGTAGCTGATTATCATCGAACGGTTGACCGCTTCAGTGATGTGGAACCTCAAAACAGCTTGTAATGAGATTACAACTCATTATCATCAAACAGTTGACCGATTCGATGATATGGAACCTAAGAATAGCTTGTTATGAGATTGTAGCTCATTATCATTGAACAGTTGACCAATTCGAGGATGTGGAACCTCAGAACAGCTTGTTATAAGATTACAACTCATTATCATCGAACGGCTGACCGATTTAGTGATGTAGAACATCAGAATAGCTTATTATGAGATTGCAGTTGATTATCATCGAATGGTTGATCGATTCGGTGATGTGGAACCTTAGAAGGGCTTGTTATGAGATTACAACTCATTATCATCGAACAGATGATCGATTCGGTGATGTGGAACGTCAGAATAGCTTGTTATGAGATTGCAGCTCATTATCATCGAACGGTTGACCGATGCGGCGATGTGGAACCTCATAACAACTTCTTATGAGATTACAACTCATTATCATCAAATGGTTGACTGATTCAGTGATGTAGAACCCTAGAATAGCTTGTTATGAGATTGCAGCTGATTATCATCAAACGGTTGACCGATTTGGCGATATGGAACCTCAGAATAGCTTCTTATGAGATTACAGCTCATTATCATCGAACGGTTGACCGATTCAGAGATGTGGAACCTCAGAACAACTTGTTATGAGATTACAACTCATTATCATCAAACCGTTGACCGATTCCGCGATATGGAACATCAGAATAGCTTGTTATGAGATTGCAGCTGATTATCATCGAGCGGTTGATTGATTCGGCGATGTGGAACCCTAGAATGACTTTTTATGAGATTATAACTCATTATCATCGAATGGTTGACCGATTTGGCGATGTGGAACCTCAGAACAACATGTTATGAGATGGTAGCTCATTATCATCAAACAGTTGACCGATTCAGCGATGTGGAACCTCAGAACAGCTTGCTATGAGATTGCAACTTATTATCATCGAACGGTTCACCGATTTGGTGATGTAGAACCTCAGAATAGCTTGTTATGAGATTACAACTCATTATCATCGAACGGTTGACTGATTCGGTGATGTGGAACCTCAGAATGGCTTGTTATGAGATTGCAGCTGATTATCATCGAACGGTTGACCGATTCGGCGATGTGGAACCTTGAATGGTTTGTTATGAGATTACAACTCATTATCATCAAACAATTGACCGATTTGGTGATGTGGAACCTTAGAATGGCTTGTTATGAGATTGGAGCTCATTATCATCAAACGGTTGACCGATTCGGCAATGTGGAACCTCAGAACAGCTTGTTATGAGATAGCAACTCATTATCATCAAATGGTTCATTGATTCAGCGATGTGGAACCTCAGAATAGCTTGTTATGGGATTACAACTCATTATCATCAAATGGTTGATCGATTCAGCAATGTGGAACCTCAGAATGGCTTGTTATGAGATTACAACTCATTATCACCGAATGGTTGATCAATTCGGCGATGTGGAACGTCAGAATAGCCTGTTATGAGATTGGAGCTCATTATCAATTAACGGTTGACCAATTCGGTGATGTGGAACCTTAGAACAGCTTGTGAGATTAGAACTCATTATCATCAAACAGTTGACCAATTCGGTGATGTAGAACACCAGAATAGCTTGTTATGAGATTACAGCGCATTATCATCAAACGGTTGACCGATTTGGCGATGTGGAATCTCAGAACAGCTTGTTATGAGATTACAACTCATTATCATCAAACCGTTGACCGATTCGGCGATGTAGAACCTTAGAACAGCTTGTTATGAGATTACAGATGATTATCATCGAACGGTTGATCGATTCAGCGATGTGGAACCTCAGAATAGCTTGTTATGAGATTGCAACTCATTATCATCGAACGGTTGACTAATTTGGTGATGTGGAACATCAGAACAGCTTGTTATGAGATTACAACTCATTATCATCAAACAGTTGATTGATTTGGTGATGTGGAACCTTAGAACGACTTGTTATGAGATTAGAACTCATTATCATCAAATGGTTGACCGATTCGGCGATGTGGAAACTCAGAACAACTTGTTATGAGATTGTAGCTGATTATCATCGAATGGTTGACCGATTCGGTGATGTGAAACCTCAGAATAGCTTGTTATGAGATCACAACTCATTATCATCGAACGGTTGTTCGATTCAGCGATGTAGAACTTCAGAACAACTTTTTATGAGATTGCAGCTGATTATCATCGAATGATTGACCGATTTGGCAATGTGGAACCTCAGAATGGCTTGTTATGAGATTACAACTCATTATCATCGAACAGTTGACCGATTCGGTGATGTGGCACCTCAGAACAACTTTTTATAAGATTGCAACTCATTATCATCGAATGGTTGATCGATTCGGCGATGTGGAACCTCAGAACAACTTGTTATAAGATTACAACTCATTATCATCAAACGGTTGACCGATTTGGCAATGTGGAACCTCAGAACAGCTTGTTATGAGATTATAACTCATTATCATCAAACGGTTGACCGATTTGGTGATGTAGAACCTCAGAACAGCTTGTTATGAGATTGCAGTTGATTATCATCGAACGATTGACCAATTCGGCGATGTGGAACCTCAAAACGGCTTGTTATGAGATTGTAACTCATTATCATCGAACAGTTGATCGATTCGGTGATGTGGAACGTCAGAATATCTTTTTATGAGATTACAACTTATTATCATCGAATGGTTGATCGATTCGGCGATAAGGAACCTCAGAACGGCTTGTTATGACATTACAAATCATTATCATCAAACGGTTGACCGATTCGGCGATGTGGAACCTCAGAACAGCTTGTTATGAGATTGCAGCTTATTATCATCAAACAGTTGACCGATTCAGCGATGTGGAACCTCAGAACAACTTGTTATGAGATTACAACTCATTATCATCGAATGGTTGATCGATTCGGCAATGTAAAACCTCAGAATGACTTGTTATGAGATTACAACTCATTATCATCAAACGGTTGACCGATTCGGCGATGTGGAACCTTAGAACAACTTGTTATGAGATTTCAGCTCATTATCATTAAATGATTAACCGATTCAGCTATATGGAACCTCAGAATAGCTTATTATGAGATTGCAACTCATTATCATCGAACGGTTGATCAATTCGGCAATGTGGAACCTTAGAATAGCTTGTTATAAGATTACAACTCATTATCATTGAACGGTTGATCAATTCGGCAATGTGGAACCTTAAAATAGCTTGTTATGAGATTACAACTCATTATCATCGAACGGTTGACCGATTTGGCGATGTGGAACCTCACAACAGCTTGTTATGAGATTGCTGCTGATTATCATTGAACGGTTGACCGATTCGGTGATGTGGAACCTTAGAACAGCTTGTTATGAGATTGCAACTCATTATCATCGAATGGTTGACTGATTCGGCGATGTTGAACCTCAGAACAGCTTGTTATGAGATTACAGCTGATTATCATCGAACGGTTGACCAATTTGGTGATGTGGAACCTCAAAACAGCTTGTTATGAGATTACAACTCATTATCATCAAATGGTTGACCGATTTGATGATGTGGAACCTCAGAATAGCTTGTTATAAGATTACAACTCATTATCATTGAATGGTTGACCAATTCGGTGATGTGGAACCTCAGACTAGCTTGTTATGAGATTGCAACTCATTATCATCGAACGGTTGATCGATACGGCGATGTTGAACCTCAGAACAGCTTGTTGTGAGATTACAACTCATTATCATCGAACGGTTGATCGATTCGGCAATGTGGAACCTTAGAACGGCTTGTTATGAGATTACAACTCGTTATCATTAAACGGTTGACCAATTCGGCGATGTGGAACCTCATAATAGCTTATTATGAGATTGCACCTCATTATCATCAAATGGTTGACCGATTTGGTGATGTAGAACCCCAGAATAGCTTGTTATGAGATTACAACTCATTATCATCAAATGGTTGACCAATTCGGCGATGTAGAACCTCACAACAGCTTGTTATGAGATTGCAGCTGATTATCATCAAACGGTTGATCGATTCAGTGATGTAGAACCTCAAAATAGCTTGTTATTAGATTGCAACTCATTATCATCGAACGGTTGACCGATTTGGTAATGTAGAACCTCAAAACGGCTTGTTATGAGATTACAACTCATTATCATCGAACGGTTGATTGATTCGGCGATGTGGAACCTCAGAATAACATGTTATGAGATTGCAGCTCATTATCATTGAACGGTTGACCGATTCGGCGATGTGGAACCTCAGAATAGCTTGTTATGAGATTGTAACTCATGATCATCGAATGGTTGACTGATTTGGCAATGTGGAACCTCAGAACGGCTTGTTATGAGATTACAACTCATTATCATCGAACGGTTGATCGATTCGGCGATGTGGAACCTCAGAATGGCTTGTTATGAGATTACAACTCAGTATCATCGAACGGTTGACCAATTCGGTGATATGGAACCTCAGAATAGCTTGTTATGAGATTGCAGCTGATTATCATCCAACGGTTGACCGATTTAGAGATGTGAAACCTCAGAACAACTTATTATGAGATTAGAACTCATTATCGTCGAACGGTTCACCGATTCGGCGATGTAGAACCTCAGAATAGCTTGTTATGAGATTGCAGCTGATCATCATCAAACGGTTGACCAATTCGGTTATGTGGAACCTCAGAATGGCTTGTTATGAGATTACAACTCATTATCATCAAAAGATCAACCGATTCGGCGATGTGGAACCTCAGAATAGCTTGTTATGAGATTGCAGCTCATTATCATTGAACGATTGACCGATTCGGCGATGTGAAAACTCAGAAGAGCTTATTATGAGATTGCAACTCATTATCATCGAACGGTTTATCAATTTAGTGATGTGGAACCTCAGAACAGCTTGTTATGAAATTACAACTCATTATCATCGAACAGTTGATCGATTCGGTGATGTGGAACCTCAGAAGGGCTTGTTATGAGATTACAACTCATTATCATCGAACGGTTGATCGATTCGGCGATGTGGAACCTCAGAACCGCTTGTTATGAGATTGCAGCTCATTATCATTGAACGGTTGACCAATTCAGCGATGTGGAACCTCAGAATAGCTTGTTATGAGATTGCAAGACATTATCATCAAACAGTTGACCATTCGGTGATGTAGAACCTCAGAGCAGCTTGTAAGGAGATTGCAGCTAATTATCATCAAATAGTTCACTGATTCGGCAATGTGGAACCTCAGAGCAACTTGTTATGAGATTACAACTCATTATCATCAAACGGTTGACTGATTCAGCAATGTTGAACCTCAGAATAGCTTGTTATGAGATTGCAGCTGATTATCATCGAACGGTAGGTCGATTCGGCGAAGTGGAACCTTAGAATAGCTTGTTATGTCATTACAACTCATTATCATCGAACGGTTGACTGATTCGGCGATGTGGAACCTCAAAAAGGCTTGTTATGATATTATAACTCATTATCATCGAACGGTTGACCGATTCGGCAATGTAGAACCTTAGAATAGCTTGTTATGAGATTGCAGCTCATTATCATCGAACGGTTGACTGATTCGGCGATGTGGAACCACAGAACAGCTTATTATGAGATTACAACTCATTATCATCGACCGGTTGACAAATTTTGCAATGTGGAACCTTAGAACGACTTGTTATGTGATTACAACTTATTATCATCGAATGGTTGAACGATTCGGCGATGTGGAACCTCACAACAGCTTGATATGAGATTGTAGCTCATTATCATCGAACGGTTGACCAATTCGGCGATGTGGAACCTTAGAATAGCTTGTTATGAGATTGCAACTCATTATCACCAAACAATTGACAGATTGGGTGATGTGGAACCTCAAAATGGCTTGTTATGAGATTACAACTCATTATCATCAAACGGTTGATCGATTCATCGATGTGAAACCTCAGAACAGCTTGTTATGAGATTATAACTCATTATCATCGAATGGCTGACTGATTCGAAGATGTGGAACCTCATAACGGCTTGATATGACATTGCAGCTCATTATCATCAAACGGTTGACTGATTCAGAAATCTGGAACCTTAGAACAGCTTGTTATGAGATTACAGCTGATTATCATCGAACGGTTGACCGATTCGGCGATGTGGAACCTCAGAATGGCTTGTTATGAGATTACAACTCATTATCATCGAACGGTTGTCTGATTCGGTGATGTAGAACCTCAGAATAGCTTGTTATGAGATTGCAGCGGATTATCATCGAATGGTTGACCTATTTGGCCATGTGGAACCTCAGAACAGCTTGTTATGAGATTAGAACTCATTATCATCAAACGGTTGACCGATTTGGTGATGTGGAACCTCAGAACAGCTTGTTATGAGATTGCAGCTCATTATCATTGAACGGTTGATCAATTCGGCGATGTGAAACCTCAGAACAGCTTGTTATGAGATTACAACTCATTATCATCGAAGGATTGACCGATTTGGTGATGTGGAACCTCATAACGACTCGTTATGAGATTGCAGCTCATTATCATTGAACGGTTGACCGATTCAGCAATGTGGAACCTCAGAACAGCTTGTTATGAGATTGTAGCTGATTATTATCGAACGGTTCACCGATTCGGCGATGTGGAATCTCAGAATGCCTTGTTATGAGATTACAACTCATTATCATCGAATGATTGACCGATTCGGCGATGTGGAACCTCAGAATGGCTTGTTATGAGATTACAACTCATTATCATCAAATGGTTGATCGATTCGGTGATGTGAAACCTCAGAATAGCTTGTTATGAGATTACAACTCGTTATCATCGAACGGCCGACCGATTCGGCGATGTGGAACCTCATAATGGCTTGATATGAGATTGCAGCTCATTATCATCGAACGGTTGACCGATTCACCAATGTGAAACCTCAGAACAGCTTGTTATGAGATTATAGCTGATTATCATCGAACGGTTGACCGATTCGACGATGTGGAACCTCAAAACAACTTGTTATGAGATTGCAACTCATTATCATCAAACGGTTGATCCTATTCGACAATGTGGAACCTCAGAATAGCTTGTTATGACATTACAACTCATTATCATCAAACGGTTGATTGATTCAGTGATGTGGAACCTCAGAACGGCTTGTTATGAGATTATAGCTCATTATCATCAAATGGTTGACTAATTCGGTGATGTGGAACCTCAGAACAGCTTGTTATGAGATTGCAGCTTATTATCATCGAATGGTTGACTGATTTGGCGATGTGGAACCTCAGAATAGCTTGTTATAAGATTATAACTCATTATCATTGAACAGTTGACCGATTTAGCAATGTAGAACCTCAGAATAGCTTGTTATGAGATTGCTACTCATTATCATTGAACAGTTGACCGATTTGGCGATGTGGAACCCTAAAATGGCTTGTTATGATATTATGACTCATTATCATTGAATGGTTGACTGATTCGGCAATGTGGAACCTCAGAACAGCTTGTTATGAGATTGTAGCTCATTATCATCAAACGGTTGACCGATTCAGTGATATGTAACCTCAGAATAGCTTCTTATGAGATTGCAACTCATTATCATTAAATGGTTGATCGATTCGGCGATATGGAACTTCAGAACAGCTTGTTATGAGATTACAACTAATTATCATCGAACGGTTGATTGATTTGGCGATGTGGAACCTGAGAACGGCTTGTTATGAGATTACAACTCATTATCATCGAACGGCTGACCGATTCGGCAATGTGGAACCTTAGAATAGCTTATTATGAGATTGCAGCTAATTATCATCGAACGGTTGACCGATTCGGCGATATGGAACCTCAAAACAGCTTGTTATGAGATTGCAACTCTTTATCATCGAACGGTTGATCGATTCATCGATGTGGAACCTCTGAATAGCTTGTTATGAGATTACAACTCATTATCATCGAATGGTTGATCGATTCGGCGATGTGGAACCTCAAAATGGCTTGTTATGAGATTACAACTCATTATCATGGAACGGTTGACCGATTCGGTGATGTGGAACCTCAGAATAACTTGTTATGAGATTGCAGCTCATTATCATCGAACGGATGACCGATTCGGCAATATGGAATCTCAGAACAGCTTGATATGAGATTGCAACTCATTATCATCAAACGGTTGATCGATTCAGTTATGTGGAACATAAGAATAGCTTGGTATGAGATTACATCTCATTATCATTAAACGATTGATCGATTTGGTGATGTGGAACATCAAAATGGCTTGTTATGAGATTACAACTTATTATCATCAAACGCTTGACCGATTCAGTGATGCGGAACCTCAGAACAGCTTGTTATGAGATTGAAACTGATTATCATCAAACAGTTGACCGATTCAGTGATGTGGAACCTCAGAACAACTTGTTATGAGATTACAACTCATTATCATCAAATGGTTGACCGATTCGGCGATGTAGAACCTCAGAATAGCTTGCTATGAGATTCTAGCTGATTATCATCAAACGGTTCATCGATTCGGCGATGTGGAACCTCAGAACACCTTGTTATGAGATTACAACTCATTATCATTAAACGATTGACCGATTTGGTGATGTAGAACCTCAGTACAGCTTGTTATGAGATTGCAGTTGATTATCATCGAACAGTTGATTGATTCGGTGATGTGGAACCTCAGAACAGCTTGTTATGAGATTAAAACTGATTACTATTGAACGTTTGACCGATTTGGCGATGTGTAACCTCAGAATGGCTTGTTATAAGATTGCAGCTCATTATCATCGAACGGTTGATCGATTCAGCAATGTGGAACCTCAAATTAGCATGTTATGAGATTGCAGCTGATTATCATCGAACAGTTGACCAATTCGGTGATGTGGAACCTCAGACTGGCTTGTTATGAGATTACAACTCATTATCATCAAACGGTTGACCGATTCGGCGATGCGGAACCTCAGAACAGCTTGTTATGAAATTGCAGCTCATTATCATCGAATGTTTGACCGATTCGGTAATGTGGAACCTCAAAACTGCTTGTTATGAGATTGCAGCTCATTATCACCGAACGGTTGATCGATTCGGCGAGGTGGAACCTCAGAATAGCTTGTTATGAAATTACAACTTATTATCATCGAACGGTTGAGAAATTCATTGATGTGGAACCTTAGAACAGCTTGTTATGAGATTACAGTTGATTATCATCGAACGATTGACGAATTCAGCAAAGTGGAACGTCAGAACGGCTTGTTATGAGATTACAACTCATTATCATCGAACGCTTGACCGATTCGGTGATGTAGAAACTCAGAAAAGCTTGTTATGAGATTGCAGCTCATTATCATCGAACGGTTGACCGATTCAAAAATGAGGAAACTCAGAAATGCTTGTTATGAGATTGCAGCTCATTATCATCGAACGGTTGATCAATTCGGTAATGTGGAACCTTAGAACAGCTTGTTATAAGATTACAACTCATTATCATCGAACGGTTGATCGATTCGGCGATGTGGGACCTCAAAATAGCTTATTGAGAGATTACAACTCATTATCATCGAACAGTTGACCAATTCAGCGATGTGGAACCTCAGAATAACTTGTTATGAGATTGCAGCTCATTATCATCAAACAGTTGACCGATTCGGCGATGTCGAACCTCAGAACAACTTGTTATAAGATTACAACTCATTATCAGTGAACAGTTGACCGATTCAGTGATGTAGAACCTCAGAATAGCTTGTTATGAGATTGCAGCTAATTATCATCGAACGGTTGACCGATTCGGTGATGTGGAACCTCAGAATGGCTTGTTATGAGATTACAACTCATTATCATTAAATGGTTGACTGATTCAGTAATGTGGAACCTTAGAATAGCTTGTTATGAGATTGCAGCTCATTATCATCAAAAGGTTGACCGATTCAGTGATGTGGAACCTCAGAACAGCTTGTTATGAGATTGTAACTCATTATCATCGAACGATTGACCAATTCGGTGATGTAGAACCTCAGAACATCTTGTTATGAGATTGTAGCTCATTATCATCAAATGGTTGATCGATTCGGCGATGTAGAACCTCAAAATAGCTTGTATGAGATTGTAGCTTATTATCATTGAATGGTTGACCGATTCTGCGATGTTGAACCTCAAAATAGCTTGTTATGAGATTACAACTCATTATCATTGAACGGTTGACCGATTCGGTGATGTAGAACCTCAGAACAGCTTGTTATAAGATTGCAGCTCATTATCATCGAACGGTTGACTGATTCGGTGATGTGGAACCTCAGAATAGCTTGTTATGAGATTGCAGCTCATTATCATTGAACGGTTGATCTATTCGGCGATGTGGAACCTCAGAACAGCTTGTTATGAGATTACAACTCATTATCATCGAACAGTTGATCGATTCGGCGATGTGGAACCTCTGAATGGCTTGTTATGAGATTACAACTCATTATCATCGAACGGTTGACCAATTCGGCAATGTGGAACCTTAAAACATCTTGTTATGAGATTGCAGCTCATTATCATCAAACGGTTGACCGATTTGGTGATATGGAACCTCAGAATAGCAATTTATGAGATTACAACTCATTATCATCGAACGGTTGACCGATTCAGCATTGTAGAACCTCAGAATAGCTTGTTATGAGATTGCAGCTGATTATCATCGAACAGTTGATCGATTTGGTGATGTGGAACCTCAGAACAGCTTGTTATGGTTGACCGATTTGGCGATGTAGAACCTCAGAACAGCTTGTTATGAGATTGCAGCTGATTATCACCGAACGGTTGATCGATTCGGTGATGTGGAACCTCAGAACGGTTTGCTATGAGATTACAACTCATTATCATCAAACGGTTGACCGATTCGGCGATGTGGAACCTCATAACAACTTGTTATGAGATTGCAGCTCATTATCATCGAACAGTTGATCGATTCAGTGATGTGAAACCTCAGAACAACTTGTTATGAGAATGCAACTCATTATCATCAAACAGTTGACCGATTCGGCGATGTGGAACCTCAGAATGGCTTGTTATGAGATTGCAACTCATTATCATCGAATGGTTGACGGATTCAGCAATGTGGAAACTCAGAACAACTTGTTATGAGATTGCAGCTGATTATCATTGAACGGTTGACTGATTCGGTGATGTGGAACCTCAAAATGGCTTGTTATGAGATTACAACTCATTATCATTGAACAGTTGACCGATTTGGCGATGTGGAACCTCATAACAGCTTGTTATGAGATTGCAGCTCATTATCATCAAACGGTTGATCGATTCAGCGATATGGAACCTCAGAACAGCTTGTTATGAGATTGTAACTCATTATCATCGAACGGTTGATCGATTCAGCGATGTGGAACCTCAGGATAGCTTTTTATGAGATTACAACTCATTATCATCAAACAGTTGATCGATTCAATGATGTGGAACCTCAGAATAGCTTGTTATGAGATTACAACTCATTATCATCGAACGGTTGACCGATCCGGTGAGGTAGAACCTCAGAATAGCTTGTTATGAGATTGTAGTTGATTATCATTGAACGGTTGACCGATTCAGTGATGTAGAACCTCAAAATAGCTTGTTATGAGATTGCAGCTGATTATCATTAAACGGTTGATCGATTCAGTGATGTGGAACCTCAGAACAACTTGTTATGAGATTACAACTCATTATCATCGAATGGTTGACTGATTCGGCGGTGTAGAACCTCAGAACAGCTTGTTATGAGATTGCAGCTGATTATCATCAAACGGTTGACCGATTCGGTGATGTGGAACTTCAAAATGGCTTGTTATGAGATTACGAATCATCATCAAATAGTTGACCGATTCGGTGATGTGGAACCTCAGAACAACTTGTTATGAGATTGCAGCTCATTATCATCGAACGGTTGATCGATTCAGCGATGTGGAACCTCAGAACAACGTATTATGAGATTGCAACTCATTATCATCGAACGGTTGACCGATTCGGTGATGTGGAAGCTTAGAATAGCTTGTTATGAGATTACAGTTGATTATCATGAAACGGTTGACTGATTCGACGATGTGGAACCTCAGAACAGCTTGTTATGAGATTGCAGCTGATTATCATCAAACGGTTGACCGATTCGGTGATGTGGAACCTCAGAACGGCTTTTTATGAGATTACAACTCATTGTCATCAAACCGTTGACCGATTCGGTGGTGTGGAACCTCAAAACAGCTTGTTATGAGATTGCAGTTCATTATCATCCAACGGTTGACCGATTTGGCAATGTGGAACCTCAAAATGGATTGTTACGAGATTACAACTCATTATAATCGAACAGTTGACTGATTCGGTGATGTGGAACCTCAGAATAGCTTGTTATGAGATTGCAGCTGATTATCGTCAAACAATGTGACCGATTCGGCGATGTGGAACCTCAAAATAGCTTGTTATGAGACTGCAACTCATTATCATCGAACGGTTGATCGATTCGGCGATGTGGAACCTCAAAACAACTTGTTATGAGATTACAACCCATTATCTTCAAACGGTTGAGCTATTCGGTGATGTAGAACCTCAGAATGGGTTGTTATGAGATTGCAGCTGATTATCATCGAACGGTTGACCGATTTGGCGAAGTGGAACCTCAGAACAACTTGTTATGACGTTACAAATCATTATCATCAAACGGTTGACCGATTCGGTGATGTGGAACCTCAGAACAGCTTGTTACGAGATTGCAGCTGATTATCATGAAATGGTTGACCTATTCGGTGATGTGGAACCTCAGAACAGCTTGTTATGAGATTGCAACTCATTATCATCGAACGATTGATCGATTCCACGATGTGGAACCTTAGAACAGCTTATTATGAGATTACAGCTGATTATCATCGAACAGTTGACCGATTCGGCGATGTGGAACCTCAGAACGGCTTGTTATGAGATTACAACTCATTATCATCAAACGGTTGACCGATTCGGCGATGTGGAATCTCAGAACAGCTTGTTATGAGATTGTAGCTCATTATCATCGAATAGTTGACCAATTCGGCGATGTGGATCCTTAGAACAGCTTATTATGAGATTACAATTCATTATCATCAAATGGTTGACCGATTCGACGGTGTAGAACCTTAGAACAGCTTGTTATGAGATTACAGCTAATTATCATCGAACGGTTGACCGATTCGGCAATGTAGAACTTTAGAATAGCTTGTTATGAGATTGCAGCTTATTATCATCGAACGGTTGACGGATTCAGCGATGTTGAACATTAAAATAGCTTGTTATGAGATTACAACTCATTATCATCGAACGGTTGATCAGTTCGGTGATGTAGAACCTCAAAATAGCTTGTTATGAGATTACAGCTGATTATCATCGAATGGTTGATCGATTCGGCAATGTGGAACCTCAGAATGGCTTGTTATGAGATTACAACTCATTATCATCAAACAGTTGACCGATTCGGCGATGTGGAACCTCAGAACAACTTGTTATGAGATTGCAGCTCATTATCATCGAATGGTTGATTGATTCGGCGATGTGGAACCTCATAACAACTTGTTATGAGATTGCAACTCATTATCATCAAACGATTGATCGATTCAGTGATGTGGAACCTCAAAATAGCTTGTTATGAGATTAAAACTCATTATCATCAAACGGTTGATCAATTTGGCGATGTGGAACCTCAGAATGGCTTGTTATGAGATTACAACTCATTATCATCGAACGGTTGACCAATTTGGCAATATGGAACCTTAGAACAGCTTGTTATGAGATTGTAGCTCATTATCATCAAACGGTTGAACAATTCAGCGATGTGGAACCGCAGAATAGCTTGTTATGAGATTATAACTCATTATCATCGAATGGTTGACCGATACGGTGATGTGGAACCTCAAAACAAGTTGTTATGAGATTGTAGCTCATTATTATTAAACAGTTGACCGATTCGGCGATGTGGAACCTTAGAATAGCTTGTTATGAGATTGCAACTCATTATCATGTAACGGTTGACCGATTCGGCGATGTGGAACCTAAGAATAGCTTGTTATGAGATTGCAACTCATTATCATCGAACGGTTGACCGATTCAGGAATGTGGAACCTCTGAACAACTTGTTATGAGATTACACCTCATTATCATCAAACGGTTGACTGATTCAGAGATGTGGAATCTTAGAACAGCTTGTTATGAGATTGCAACTCATTATCATTAAACGGTTGACCGATTCAGCGATGTGGAACCTCAAAACAGCTTGTTATGAGATTATAACTCATTTTCATCGAACGGTTGATCGATTCAACGATGTGGAACCTCAGAATGACGTGTTATGAGATTACAACTCATTATCATCAAATGGTTGACCGATTCGGCGATGTGAAACCTTAGAATAGCTTGTTATGAGATTGCAGCTCATTATCATCGAACGGTTGACCGATTTAGTGATGTGGAACCTCAGAATAGCTTGTTATGAGATTGCAACTCATTATCATCGAACAGATGATCGATTCGGCGATGTGGAACCTCAGAATAGCTTGTTATGAGATTACAATTAATAATCAGCGAACGGTTGACCGATTTGGTGATGTGGAACCTCAGATTGATTTGTTATGAGATTACAACTCATTATCATCAAATGGTTGACTGATTCAGTGATGTGGAACCTTTGAATAGCTTGCTATGAGATTGCAACTCATTATTATCAAACAGTTGATTGATTTGGCGATGTGGAACCTCATAATAGCTTGTTATGAGATTACAACTCATTATCATCGAATGGTTGATCGATTCAGCGATGTGGAACCTTAGAATGGCTTGTTATGAGATTACAACTTATTATCATTGAACGGTTGACCGATTCGGTGATGTGGAACCTCAAAACACCTTGTTATAAGGTTGCAGCTCATTATCATCGAATAGTTGACCGATTCGGCGATGTGGAACCGTAGAATAGCTTGTTATGACATTACAACTCATTATCATCGAACAGTTGACCGATTCGGCGATGTAGAACCTCAGAACAGCTTTTTATGAGATTGCAACTGATTATCATCGAATGGTTGACTGATTTGGCAATGTGGAACCTTAGAATGGCTTGTTATGAGATTATAACTCATTATCATCAAACGGTTGACCAATTCGACGATGTGGAACCTCAGAACAGCCTGTTATGAGATTACAGCTCATTATCATAAAACGGTTGACCAATTCGGCGATGTGGAAACTTAGAACAGCTTGTTATGACATTGCAACTCATTATCATCAAACTGTTGATTGATTCGGGGATGTGGAACCTCAGAATAGCTTGTTATAAGATTATACCTCATTATCATCGAACGGTTGATCGATTCCGCTGTGGAACCTCAGAACGGCTTGTTATGAGATTATAACTCATTATCATCAAACGGTTGACCGATTCTGCGATGTGGAACCTCAGAATAGCTTGTTATGAGATTACAACTCATTATCATCGAACGGTTGATCGATTCGGTGATGTAGAACCTCAGAACAGTTTATTATGAGATTGCAGCTGATTATCATTGAACAGTTGACCGATTCAGTGATGTGGAACCTCAGAACAACTTGTTATGAGATTACAACTCATTATCGTAGAACGATTGATCAATTCAGCGATGTGGAACCTCAGAATGGCTTGTTATGAGATTACAACTCATTATCATCGAACGGTTGACCGATTCGGCGATATGGAACCTCAAAATAGCTTGTTATAGAATTGCAACTCATTATCATCGAATGGTTGACTGATTCGGCGATGTGGAACCTCAGAATAGCTTGTTATGAGATTGCAACTCATTATCATCAAACGATTGATCGATTCGGCAATGTGGAACCTCAGAACAGCTTGTTATGAGATTACAACTCATTATCATCGAACGGTTGATCGATTCGGCGATATGGAACCTTAGAACGGCTTGTTATGAGATTACAACTCATTATCATCAAACAGTTGACCAATTCGGCGATGTAGAACCTTAGAACAGCTTGTTATGAGATTGCAGCTCATTATCATCGAACATTTGACCGATTTGATGATGTGGAACCTCAGAACAGCTTGTTATGAGATTATAACTCATTATCATTGAACGGTTGACTGATTCGGCGATAAAGAACCTCAGAACAACTTGTTATGAGATTACAGCTGATTATCATCGAATGGTTGATCGATTGGGCAATGCGGAACCTTAGAATAGCTTGTTATGAGATTACAACTCATTATCATCAAATGGTTGACCGAATTGGTGATGTAGAACCTCATAATAGCTTGTTATGAGATTGCAACTCATTATCATCAAATGCTTGATCAATTCAGCGATGTGGAACCTCAGAACAACTTGTTATGAGATTACAACTCATTATCATCAAACGGTTGATCGATTCGGCGATGTGAAACCTTAGAATGGCTTGTTATGAGATTATAACTCATTATCATCAAACGATTGACTGATTCAGTGATGTGCAACCTCAGAACAGCTTGTTATGAGATTGCAACTGATTATCATTGAACGGTTGATTGATTCAGCGATGTGGAACCTCAGAATAGCTTGTTATGAGATTGCAACTCATTATCATCAAACGACTGACTGATTCGGCGATGTGGAACCTCAGAACAGCTTGTTATGAGATTGCAACTCATTGTCATCGAATGGTTGAGCGATTCAGCAATGTGGAACCTCAAAATGGCTTGTTATGAGATTGCATCTCATTATCATCGAATGGTTGACCGATTTGTCGATGTGAAACCTAAGAACAACTTGTTATGAGATTACAGCTCATTATCATCGAACGGTTGACTTATTCGACGATGTGGAACCTCAGAATAGCTTGTTATGAGATTATAGCTCATTATCAGCGAACGGTTGACCGATTCGGCAATGTGGAACCTCAGAATACCTTGTTATGAGATTGCAGCTGATTATCATCGAATAGTTGACTGATTCGGCGATGTGCAACCTCAAAACGGCTTGTTATGAGATTACAACTCATTATCATCGAATGATTGACTGATTTGGCGATGTGAACCATTAGAATGGCTTGTTATGAAATTACAACTCATTATCATCGAACGCTTGACCGATTCGGTGATGTGGAACCTCAGAATAGCTTGTTATGAGATTATAGCTCATTATCAGTGAACGGTTGACCGATTCGGCAATGTGGAACCTATGAACAACTTGTTATGAGATTACAACTCATTATCATTGAACGGTTGACCGAGTCGGTGATGTAGAACCTCAGAACAGCTTGTTATGAGATTGCAGCTGATTACCATCGAAAAGTTGACCGATTCGGCGATGTGTTACCTCAGAACGGCTTGTTATGAGATTACAACTCATTATCATCGAACGATTGACTGACTCGGTGATGTGAAACCTTAGAATGGCTTGTTATGAGATTACAACTCATTATCATTGAATGATTGACCGATTCGGTGATGTGGAACCTAAGAACAACTTGTTATGAGATTACAGCTCATTATCATCGAATGGTTGACCGATTCGGTGATGTGGAACCTTAGAATAGCTTGTTATGAGATTGCAACTCATTATCAGCAAACAGTTGACCAATTCAGCGATGTGGAACCTTAGAACAGCTTGTTATGAGATTACAGCTCATTATCATCGAACAGTTGACTGATTCAACGATGTGGAACCTCAGAATAGCTTGTTATGAGAGTGTAACTCATTATCAGTGAACGGTTGACCGATTTAGAAATGTGGAACCTTAGAAAGTCTTGTTATGAGATTATAACACATTATCATCGAACGGTTGACCGATTCAAAGATGTGGAACCTCATAACAGCTTGTTATGTGATTGTAGCTCATTATCATCGAACGGTTGACCGATTCGGCGATGTGGAACCTCAGAACAGCTTGTTATGAAATTGCAACTCATTATCATCAAACAGTTGATCAATTTGGCGATGTGGAACCTCAAAAGAGCTTGTTATGAGATTACAACTCATTATCATCGAACGATTGATCGATTCAGCGATGTGGAACCTCAGAATGGCTTGTTATGAAATTACAACTCATTATCATCAAACAGTTGACCGATTCAGCGATGTGGAACCTCAAAATAGCTTGCTATGAGATTGCAGCTGATTATCATCGAACGGTTGACTGATTCAGCGATGTCGAACCTCAGAACAGCTTGTTATGAGATTACAACTCATTATCATCGAACGGTTGACCGATTCGGCGATGTAGAACCTCAGAACAACTTGTTATGAGATTGCCACTGATTATCATTGAATGGTTGACCGATTCGGTGAACTGGAACCTCAGAAGGGCTTGTTATTAGATTACAACTCATTATCATCGAACGATTGACCGATTCGGCAATGTGGAACCTTAGAACTACTTGTTATGAGATTGCAGCTCATTATCATCAAACGATTGATCAATTCGGTGATGTGGAACCTCACAACGGCTTGTTATGAGATTACAACTCATTATCATTGAACGGTTGACCGATTCGGCGATGTGGAACCTCAAAATAGATTATTATAAGATTGCAGCTCATTATCATCAAACGGTTGACCGATTCGGCGATGTGGAACCTTAGAACAGCTTGTTATGAGATTACAACTCATTATCATCGAACGGTTAACCGATTCGGCGATGTAGTACCTCAAAACAACTTGTTATGAGATTGCAGCTGATTATCATCAAACGGTTGACCGATTCGGCAATGTGGAACCTCAAAACGGCTTGTTATGAGATTACAACTCATTATCATCGAACGGTTGACCAATTCGGTGATGTGGAACCTCATAACAACTTGTTATGAGATTGTAGCTCATTATCATCGAATGGTTGACCGATTCGGCAATGTGGAACCTTAGAATAGCTTGTTATGAGATTACAACTCATTATCTTTGAACGGTTGACTGATTCGGCGATGTAGAACCTCAGAACAGCTTGTTATGAGATTACAGCTGATTATCATCGAACGGTTGACCGATTCAGCGATGTAGAACCTCAGAACAGCTTGTTATGAGATTACAACTCATTATCATCGAACGGTTGACCGATTCGGCGATGTAGTATGTCAAAACAACTTGTTATGAGATTGCAGCTGATTATCATCAAATGGCTGACCGATTCGACAATGTGGAACCTCAAAATGGCTTGTTATGAGATTACAACTCATTATCATCGAATGGTTGATCGATTCGGTGATGTGGAACCTCACAATAGCTTGTTATGAGATTGTAGCTCATTATCATCGAATGGTTGACCGATTCGGCGATGTGGAACCTCAGAACAGCTTGTTATGAGATTACAACTTGTTATCTTCAAACGGTTGACCGATTCGGTGATGTAGAACCTCAAAACAGCTTGTTATGAGATTGCAGCTGATTATCATCCAACGGTTGACCGATTCAGCGATGTGGAACCTTAGAATAGCTTGTTATGAGATTGTAACTCATTATCATCAAATGGTTGAGCGATTCGGCGATGTGGAACCTCATAACAGCTTGTTATGAGATTGCAGCTCATTATCATCAAACGGTTGACCGATTCGGCTATGCGGAACCTCAGAACAGCTTGTTATGAGATTGCAACTCATTATCATCGAACGGTTGACCGATTCGGCAATGTGGAACCTTAGAACAACTTGTTATGAGATTACAACTCATTATCATCGAACGGTTGATCGATTCGGCGATGTGGAACCTCAGAACAGCTTCTTATGAGATTGCAACTCATTATCATCGAACGATTGATCGATTCAGCGATGTGGAACCTCAGAATAGCTTGTGATGAGATTAGAACACATTATCATCAAATGGTTGATCGATTCAGCGATGTAGAACCTAAAAATGGCTTGTTATGAGATTACAACTCATTATCATCAAACGGTTGACTGATTCGGCGATGTGGAACCTCAGAATAGCTTGTTATAAGATTACAGCTCATTATCATTGAACGGTTGATCGATTCGGTGATGTGGAACCTCAGAAGAGATTGTTATGAGATTGCAACTCATTATCATCGAACGGTTGATCGATTCGGTGATGTGAAACCTTAGAACTGCTTGTTATGAGATTGTAGCTCATTATCATCGAACGGTTGACCGATTCAGCAATGTGGATTCTAAGAACAACTTGTTATGAGATTGCAGCTGATTATCATCAAACAGTTGACCGATTCAGCGATGTGGAACCTCAGAACAGCTTGTTATGAGATTACAACTCATTTTCATCAAACGGTTGACTGATTCGGTGATGTGGAACCTCAGAATAGCTTGTTATGAGATTACAACTCATTATCATCGAACGGTTGATCGATTCGGCAATGTGAAACCTCAGAATAGCTTGTTATGAGATTGCAGCTGATTATCATCGAACTGTTGACCGATTCGGCGATGTGGAACTTCAAAATAGCTTGTTATGAGATTACAACTCATTATCATCAAATGATTGACCAATTCGGTGATGTTGAACCTCAGAATAGCTAGTTATGAGATTGCAGCTGATTATCATCGAACGGTTGACCGATTCGGTGATGTCGAACCTCAGAATAGCTTGTTATGAAATTACAACTCATTATCATCCAACGGTTGACCGATTCGGCGATGTAGAACCTCAGAACAGCTTGTTATGAGATTGTAGCTGATTATCATCGAACAGTTGACCGATTCTGTGATGTAGAACCTCAGAACGGCTTGTTATGAGATTACAACTCATTATCATTGAACAGTTGAACGATTCGGTGATGTGAAACCTCAGAACAGCTTGTTATGAGATTGCAGCTCATTATCATTGAATGGTTGACCGATTCGACGATGTGGAACCTCAAAACAACTTGTTATGAGATTGCAACTCATTATCATCAAATAGTTGATCGATTCGGTGATGTGGAACCTCAAAACAACTTGTTATGAGATTACAACTCATTATCATCGAACGGTTGATTGATTTGGCGATGTGGAACCTCAGAACGACTTGTTATGAGATTACAACTCATTATCATTGAACAGTTGACCGATTTGGTGATCCTGAACCTCAGAATAGCTTATTATGAGATTATAGCTTATTATCATCAAACGGTTGACCGATTCGGTGATGTGGAACCCCAGAATAGCTTGTTATGAGATTGCAACTCATTATCATCAAACAGTTGATCGATTTGGTGATGTGGAACCTCAGAATAGCTTGTTATGAGATTACAACTCATTATCATCAAATAGTTGATTGATTCAGTGATGTGGAACCTCAGAATGGATTGTTATGAGATTACAACTCATTATCATCGAACGATTGACCGATTCGGCGATGTGGAACCTTAGAATAGCATGTTATGAGATTGCAGCTCATTATCATCAAACGGTTGACTAATTAGGTGATGTGGAACATCAGAACAACTTGTGAGATTATAACTCATTATCATCAAATGGTTGACCGATTCGGTGATGTAGAATGTCAGAATAGCTTATTATGATATTGCAGCTGATTATCATCGAACTGTTGATCGATTCAGTGATCTGGAACCTCAGAACAACTTATTATGAGATTACAACTCATTATCATCGAACAGTTGACTGATTCGGCGATGTAGAACCTCAGAACAGCTTGTTATGAGATTGTAGCTGATTATCATCAAACGGTTGATCAATTCAGTGATGTCAAACCTCAGAACAACTTGTAATGAGATTACAACTCATTATCATCGAACGGTTGACCGATTTGGTGATGTAGAACCTCAAAATAGCTTGTTATGAGATTGCAGCTGATTATCATCGAACGGTTGACTGATTCAGTGATGTGGAACCTCAGAACAGCTTGTTATGAGATTGCAGCTGATTATCATCGAACGGTTGACCGATTCGGCGATGTGGAACCTTAGAACAGCTTGTTATGAGATTGCAACTCATTATCATCGAACGGTTGATCGATTCGGTGATGTAGAACCTCAGAACAACTTGTTATGAGATTACAACTCATTATCATCGAACGGTTGAGCGATTCGGCGATGTGGAATCTCAGAACGGCTTGTTATGAGATTGCAGCTGATTATCATCGAATGGTTGACCGATTTGGCGATGTGGAACCTCAGAATAGCTTGTTTTGAGATTACAACTCATTATCATCAAACAGTTGACTGATTCGGCGATGTGGAACCTTAGAACAGCTTGTTATGAGATTGCAGCTCATTATCATCAAACGGTTGACCGATTCGGGGATGTGGAACCTCAGAATAGCTTATTATCAGATTGCAACTCATTATCATCGAATAGTTGATCGATTCGGCGATGTGGAACCTTAGAATAGCTTGTTATGAGATTACAACTCATTATCATCGAATGGTTGATCGATTCGGCGATGTGGAACCTCAGAACGGCTTGTTATGAGATTACAAATCATTATCATCAAACGGTTGACCGATTCGGCAATGTCAAACCTCATAACAACTTATTATGAGATTATAGCTCATTATCATCAAACGGTTGACCGATTCAGTGATGTGGAACCTTAGAACAACTTGTTATGAAATTACAAATCATTATCATCGAACGGTTGATCGATTCGGTAATGTAGAACCTCAGAACAGCTTGTTATGAGATTGCAGCTGATTATCATCAAACGGTTAACTGATTCAATGATGTGGCACCTCAGAATGGCTTGTTATGAGATTACAACTCATTATCATCAAACGGTTGATCGATTCGATGATGTGGATTCTCAGAATAGCCTGTTATGAGATTGCAGCTCATTATCATCGAACGGTTGACCGATTTGGTGATGTGGAACCTAAGAATAGCTTGTTATGAGATTACAACTCATTATCATTGAATGGTTGGCTGATTCGGTGATGTAGAACCTCAGAACAACTTCTTATGAGATTGGAGCTGATTATTATTGAACGGTTGATCGATTCGGCGATGTGGAACCTCAGAATGGCTTGTTATGAGATTACAACTCATTATCATCAAACGGTTGACCGATTCGGCGTTGTGGAACCTCAGAACAACTTGTGATGAGATTGCAGCTCATTATCATCGAACGATTAACCGATTCAGCGATGTGGAACCTCAGAATAGCTTGTTATGAGATTGCAACTCATTATTATCGAATGGTTGATCGATACGGTGATGTACAACCTCAGAACAGCTTGTTATGAGATTACAACTCATTATCATCGAACGGTTGATCAATTTGGCGATGTGGAAACCCAGAACGGCTTGTTATGTGATTACAACTCATTATCATCGAACGGTTGACCGATTCAGCGATGTGGAACCTCACAACAACTTGTTATGAGATTACAGCTTATTATCATCAAACGGTTGACAGATTCAACGATGTGGAACCTCAGAACAACTTGTTATGATATTACAACTCATTATCATCGAATGGTTGACCGATTTGGCGATGTAGAACCTCAGAACAGCTTGTTATGAGATTGCAGATGATTATCATCAAATGGTTGACCAATTTGGTGATGTGGAACCTTAGAATGGATTTTTTTGAGATTACAACTCATTATCATCGAATGGTTGACCGATTCGGCAATGTGGAACCTCAGAACAGCTTGTTATGAGATTGCAGCTGATTATCATTGAACGGTTGATCGATTCGGCGATGTGGAACCTCAGAACAGCTTGTTATGAGATTGCAACTCATTATCATCGAACGGTATATCGATACGGCGATGTGGAACCTCAGAATAGATTGTTATGAGATTATAACTCATTATCATTGAATGGTTGATCGATTCGGCGATGTGGAACCTCAGAATGGCTTGTTATGAGATTACAACTCATTATCATCGAACGGTTGACCGATTCAGCGATGTGGAACCTCATAATAGCTTATTATGAGATTGCAGCTCATTATCATCGAATGGTTGACCAATTTGGTGATGTAGAACCTCATAATAGCTTGTTATGAGATTACAACTCATTATCATCAAACGGTTGACCAATTCGGCGATGTAGAACCACAGAACAGCTTGTTATGAGATTGCAGCTGATTATCATCTAACGGTTAATCAATTCAGTGATGTGGAACCTCAGAATAGCTTGTTATGAGATTGCAACTCATTATCATCGAACGGTTGACCGATTTGGCAATGTGGAACCTCATAACGGCTTGTTATTAGATTACAACACATTATCATCGATCGGTTGATCGATTCGGCGATGTGGAACCTCAGAACAACTTGTTATGAGATTGCAGCTCATTATCATCAAACGATTGACCGATTCGGCGATGTGGAACCTCATAATAGCTTGTTATGAGATTGCAACTCATTATCATCGAACGGTTGACTGATTTGGCAATGTGGAACCTCAAAATGGCTTGTTATGAGATTACAACTCATTATCATCGAACGGTTGATCGATTCAGCGATGTAAAACCTCAGAACCGCTTGTTATGAGATTACAACTCATTATCATCAAACAGTTGACCAATTCGGTAATGAGGAACCTCAGAATAGCTTGTTATGAGATTGTAGCTGATTATCATCCAACGGTTGACCGATTCAGTGATGTGGAACCTCAGAATAGCTTGTTATGAGATTACAACTCATCATCGTCGAACGGTTGATGGATTTGGCGATGTAGAACCTTAGAATAGCTTGCTATGAGATTGCAGCTCATTATCATCAAGCAGTTGACCGATTTGGTGATGTGGAACATCAGAACGGCTTGTTATGAGATTATAACTCATTATTATCGAACGATTGACCGATTCGGCGATGTAGAACTTCAAAATAGCTTGTTATGAGATTGCAGCTCATTATCATTGAACGGTTGACCGATTTGGCGATGTGAAACCTCAGAAGAGCTTGTTATGAGATTGCAACTCATTATCATCGAACGGTTGATCGATTCAGTGATGTGGAACCTCAGAACAGCTTGTTATGAGATTACAACTCATAATCATCAAACGGTTGATCGATTCGACAATGTGGAACCTCAAAACGGCTTGTTATGAGATTACAACTCATTATCATCAAATGATTGATCGATTCGGCGATATGGAACCTCAGAACAACTTGTTATGAGATTACAGCTCATTATCATTGAATGGTTGACCAATTCGGCGATGTGGAACCTCAGAATAGCTTGTTATGAGATTGCAACTCATTATCATCGAACGGTTGACCGATTCGGCGATGTAGAACCTCAGAACAGCTTGTAATGAGATTACAGCTGATTATCATCAAACAGTTGACCGATTCGGCGATATAGAACCTCAGAGTAGCTTGTTATGAGATTACAACTCATTATCACCGAACGGTTGACCGATTCAGCGATGTTGAACCTCATAATATCTTGTTATGGGATTGCAGCTGATTATCATCGAACGGTTGATTGATTCGGCGATGTGCAACCTCAGAACAGCTTGTTATGAGATTACAACTCATTATCATCAAATGGTTGACTGATTCAGTGATGTGGAACCTCCAAAAGGCTTGTTATGATATTACAACTCATTACCATCGAACGGTTGACCGATTCGGTGATGTAGAACCTTAGAATAGCTTGTTATGAGATTGCAGCTCATTATCATCGAACAGTTGACTGATTCGGTGATGTGGAACCTCAGAACGGCTTGTTATGAGATTACAACTCATTATCATCGACCGATTGATAGATTTGGCAATGTGGAACCTTAGAATGGCTTGTTATGAGATTACAACTCGTTATCATTGAACGGTTGAACGATTCGGCGATGTAGAACCTCAGAACAGCTTGTTATGAGATTGTAGCTTATTATCATCAAACGGTTGACCGATTCAGTGATGTGGAACCTTAGAATAGCTTGTTTTGAGATTGCAACTCATTATCACCGAACGGTTGACCGATTTGGCGATGTGGAACCTCAGAATAGCTTGTTATGAGATTACAACTCATTATCATCAAACGGTTGACCGATTCAGCGATGTAGAATCTCAGAATAGGTTGTTCTGAGATTGTAGCTCATTATCATCAAACGGTTGACTGATTCAGTGATGTGGAACCTCAGAACAACTTGTTATGAGATTGCAACTCATTATCAACGAACCGTTGACTAATTTAGCAATGTGGAACCACAAAATGGCTTGTTATGAGATTACAACTCATTATCACCGAACGGTTGACTGATTCGGCGATGTGGAACCTAAGAATAGCTTGTTGTGAGATTGCAGCTCATTATCATCGAACGGTTGACTAATTCAATGATGTGGAACCTCAAAATAGCTTGTTATGAGATTGCAACTCATTATCAGCGAACGATTGACTGATTCGGCAATGTGGAACCTCAGAACGGCTTGTTATAAGATTACAATTCATTATCAACAAACATTGACCAATTCAGCGATGTTGAACCTTAGAACAGCTTACTATGAGACTATAACTCATTATCAACGAATGGTTGACCGATTTGGCTATGTGAAACCTCAGAGCAGCTTGTTATGAGATTGCAACTCATTATCATCAAACAGTTGACCGATTCAGCGATGTAGAACCTCAAAATGGCTTTTTATAAGATTGTAGCTCATTATCATCGAACGGTTGACCGATTCGGCGATGTGGAACCTTAGAAAAGCTTGTCATGAGATTGCAACTCATTATCGGTGAACAATTGACCAATTCGGCGATGTGGAACCTCAGAACGGCTTGTTATGAGATTACAACTCATTATCATCAAACGGTTGACCGATTCGGCGATGTGGAACCTCATAACAGCTTGTTATGAGATTGCAGCTCATTATCATCGAATGATTGACCAATTTGGCGATCTGGAACCTCAGAATAGCTTTTTATGAGATTGCAGCTCATTATCATCGAACGGTTGACCAATTCGGTGATGTGGAACCTCAGAACAACTTGTTATGAGATTACAGCTCATTATCATCGAATGGTTGACCGATTCAGTGATATGGAACCTCAGAACAGCTTGTTATGAGATTACAGCTCATTATCATCAAACGGTTGACTTATTCAGCAATGTGGAACCTCAGAATAGCTTGTTATGAGATTGCAACTCATTATCATCGAACGGTTGACCGATTTAGCGATGTAGAACCTCAGAACAACTTGTTATGAGATTGTAGTTGATTATCATCGAACGGTTGATCAATTCGGCGATGTGGAACCTCAGAACAACTTGTTATGAGATTACAACTAATTATCATCGAACAGTTGACTGATTCGGTGATGTAGAACCTCAGAACAACTTGTTATGAGATTGCAGCTGATTATCATCGAACGGTTGACCGATTTAGTGATGTGGAACCTCAGAATGGCTTGTTATGAGATTACAACTCATTATCATCGAATAGTTGACCGATTTGATGATGTGAAACCTCAGAACAACTTGTTATGAGAATGTAGCTTATTATCATCAAACGGTTGACCGATTCGGCGATGTGGAACCTTAGAACAACTTGTTATGAGATTGCAACTCATTATCATCGAACAGTTGATCGATTTGGTGATGTGGAACCTCATAATAGCTTGTTATGAGATTACAACTCATTATCATCCAATGGTTGATTGATTCAGCGATGTGGAACCTTAGAATAGATTGTTATGAGATTACAACTCATTATCATTGAACGGTTTATCGATTCAGCGATGTGGAACCTCAGAACGGCTTGTTATGAGATTACAACTTATTATCATCGAACGGTTGACTGATTCAGTGATGTGGAACCTCAAAATAGCTTGTTATAAGATTGCAGCTCATTATCATCAAACGGTTGACCGATTCGGTTATGTGGAACCTCAAAATAGCTTATTATGTGATTGCAACTCATTATCATCGAACGGTTGATTGATTCGGCGATGTGGAGCCTCAGAACATCTCGTTATGATATTATAACTCATTATCATCGAACGGTTGAGCGATTCAGTGATGCGGAACCTCAGAATGGCTTGTTATGAGATTGCAGCTGATTATCATCGAACGGTTGATCAATTCGGCGATGTGGAACCTCAGAATGACTTGTTATGAGATTACAACTCATTATCATTGAACGGTTGACCGATTCAGCGATGTGGAACCTCAGAATAGCTTGTTATGAGATTGCAGCTCATTATCATCGAATGGTTGACTGATTCAATGATGTGGAACCTCAAAATAGCTTGTTATGAGATTGCAACTCATTATCATCGAACGGTTGATCGATTCGGTGATGTGGAACCTCAGAACAGCTTGTTATGAGATTACAACTCATTATCATCGAACGGTTGACTGATTCAGTGATGTGGAATCTCAAAATAGCTTGTTATGAGATTGTAGCTCATTATCATCAAACGGTTGACTGATTCGGTGATGTGGAACCTCAAAACAGCTTGTTATGAGATTGCAACACATTATCAATGAACGGTTGACCGATTCGGCAATGTCAAACCACAAAATGGCTTGTTATGAGATTACAACTCATTATCATTGAACGGTTGACTGATTCGGCGATGTGGAACCTAAGAACAGCTTGTTATGAGATTGCAGCTCATTATCATCGAACAGTTGACCAATTCGATGATGTGGAACCTCAAAATAGCATGTTATGAGATTGCAACTCATTATCAGCGAACGATTGACCGATTCGGCAATGTGGAACCTCAGAACAGCTTGTTATAAGATTACAATTCATTATCAACAAACGTTGACCAATTCGGCGATGTTGAACCTTAGAATAGCTTATTATGAGATTACAACTCATTATCATCGAATTGTTGACCGATTTGGCTATGTGAAACCTCAGAATAGCTTGTTATGAGATTGCAACTCATTATCATCGAACGGTTGACCGATTCAGCGATGTGGAACCTCAAAATGGCTTTTTATAAAATTGCAGCTCATTATCATCGAACGGTTGACTGATTCGGCGATGTGGAACCTTAAAAAAGCTTGTCATGAGATTGCAACTCATTATCAGCGAATGGTTGACCAATTTGGCGATGTGGAACCTTAGAACGGCTTGTTATGAGATTACAACTCATTATCATCAAATGGTTGACCGATTTAGCGATGTGGAACCTCAGAACAGCTTGTTATGAGATTGCAGCTCATTATCATCGAATGGTTGACCGATTCGGTGATGTGGAACCTCAGAATAGCTTGTAATGAGATTGCAGCTCATTATCATTGAACGGTTGACTGATTCGGTGATGTGGAACCTCAGAATAGCTTGTTATGAGATTGTAGCTCATTATCATTGAACAGTTGACTGATTCGGCGATGTGGAACCTCAGAATAGCTTGTTATGAGATTGCAACTCATTATCATCGAACGATTGATCGATTCAGTGATGTGGAACTTCAGAATAGCTTTTTATGAGATTAAAACTCATTATCATCGAACGATTGATTGATTCAGTGATGCGGAACCTCAGAACAGGTTGTTATGAGATTACAACTCATTATCATCGAATGGTTGACCGATTCAGTGATATGGAACCTCAGAACAACTTGTTATGAGATTACAGCTCATTATCATCGAACGGTTGACTTATTCAGCAATGTGAAACCTCAGAATAGCTTGTTATGAGATTGCAACTCATTATCATCGAACGGTTGACCGATTCGGCGATGTAGAACCTCAGAACAACTTGTTATGAGATTGCAGCTGATTATCACCGAACGGTTGATCAATTCGGCGATGTGGAACCTCAGAACAACTTGTTATGAGATTACAACTAATTATCATCGAGCAGTTGACCGATTCGGTGATGAAGAACCTCAGAACAACTTGTTGTGAGATTGCAGCTCATTATCATCGAACGGTTGACCGATTTAGTGATGTGGAACCTCACAATGGCTTGTTATGATATTACAACTCATTATCATCGAACGGTTGACCGATTCGATGATGTGAAACCTCAGAAAAGCTTGTTATGAGAATGTAGCTTATTATCATCAAACGGTTGACCGATTCAGCGATGTGGAACCTTAGAACAACTTGTTATGAGATTGCAACTCATTATCATTGAACGGTTGATCGATTTGGTGATGTGGAACCTCAGAATTGCTTGTTATGAGATTACAACTCATTATCATCGAACGGTTGATCAATTCGGCGGTGTGGAACCTTAGAATAGATTGTTATGAGATTAAAACTCATTATCATCGAACGGTTTATCGATTCAGCAATGTGGAACCTCAAAACGGCTTGTTATGAGATTACAACTTATTATCATCAAACGGTTGACTGATTCGGTGATGTGGAACCTCAAAATAGTTTGTTATAAGATTGCAGCTCATTATCATCAAACGGTTGACCGATTCGGTTATGTGGAACCTCAGAATAGCTTGTTATGAGATTGCAACTCATCATCATCAAACGGTTGATTGATTTAGCGATGTGGAGCCTCAGAACATCTCGTTATGATATTATAACTCATTATCATCGAACGGTTGAGCGATTCAGTGATGTGGAACCTCAGAACGGCTTGTTATGAGATTGCAGCTGATTATCATCGAACAGTTGATCAATTCGGTGATGTGGAACCTCAGAATGACTTGTTATGAGATTACAACTCATTATCATCGAACGGTTGACCGAGTCGGCGATGTGGAACCTCAGAACAGCTTGTTATGAGATTGCAGCTCATTATCATCAAACGGGTGACTGATTCAGTGATGTGGAACCTCAAAATAGCTTGTTATGAGATTGCAACTCATTATCATCGAACTGGTTGATCGATTCGGCGATGTGGAACCTCAGAACAGCTTGTTATGAGATTACAACTCATTATCATCAAACGGTTGATCGATTCAGCGATGTGGAACCTCAGAACGGCTTGTTATGAGATTACAACTCATTATCATCGAATGGTTGACCGATTTGGCAATGTGGAACCTCAGAAAAGCTTGTTTTGAGATTATAACTCATTATCATCGAATAGTTGACCGATTCGGTGATGTGGAACCTCAGAACAGCTTGTTATGAGATTGCAACTCATTATCATCAAACGGTTGACCGATTCAGAGATGTAGAACGTTAGAATATTTTGTTATGAGATTGCAGCTGATTATCATCGAACGGTTGATCGATTCGGCGATGTGGAACCTCAGAACAGCTTATTATGAGATTACAACTCATTATCATCGAACGGTTGATCAATTCGGCGATGTAGAACCTTAGAATAGCTTATTATGAGATTACAGTTGATTATCATCGAATCGTTGACCGATTCGGCGATGTGAAATCATAGAATGGCTTGTTATGAGATTACAACTCATTATCATCAAACGGTTAACCAATTCGGCGATGTGGAACCTCAGAACAGCTTGTTATGAGATTGCAGCTCATTATCATTGAACGGTTGACCGATTCGGTGATGTGGAACCTGAGAACAGCTTGTTATGAGATTGCAACTCATTATAATCAAACGGTTGATCGATTCAGCGATGTGGAACCTCAGAATGGCTTGTTATGAGATTACAACTCATTATCATCGAACGGTTGACCGATTCGGCGATGTGGAACCTCAGAACAGCTTGTTATGAGATTGCAGCTCATTATCATCGAACGATTGACCGATTCGGCAATGTGGAACCTCAGAATAGCTTGTTATGAGATTGCAACTCATTATAATCGAACGGTTGACTAATTCAGAGATGTAGAACCTCAGAATAGCTTGTTATGAGATTGCAGCTGATTATCATCGAATGGTTGATCGATTCAGAGATGTGAAACCTCAGAACAGATTATTATGAGATTACAACTCAATATCATCGAACGGTTGACCAATTTAGTGTTGTAAAACCTCAAAATAGCTTGTTGTGACATTACAGCTGACTATCATCAAATGGTTGACCAATCTGGCGATGTGGAACCTCAGAATGGCTTGTTATGAGATTACAACTCATTATCATCAAACGGTTGACCGATTCGGCGATGTGGAACCTTAGAATAGTTTGTTATGAGATTGGAGCTCATTATCATCGAACGGTTGATCAATTGGGTGATGTAAAACCTAAGAACAACTTGTTATGAGATTGCAACTCGTTATGATCGAACGGTTGACCAATTTGGCGATGTGGAAACTCAGAACGACTTGTTATGAGATTGCAGCTCATTATCATCGAATGGTTGACTGATTCAGTAATGTGGAACCTGAAAACAACTTTTTATGTGATTGCAGCTGATTATCATCGAACGGTTGACCGATTCAACGATGTGGAACCTCTGAATGGCTTGTTATGAGATTACAAATCATTATCATTGAACGGTTGACCGATTCGGTGATGTGGAACCTCAGAACAGCTTGTTATGAGATTGCAGCTCATTATCACCAAATGGTTGATCGATTCAGCGATGTGGAACCTCAGAACAACTTGTTATGAAATTACAACTGATTATCATCGAACGGTTGACCGATTCGGCGATGTAGAACCTCAGAACAGTTTGTTATGAGATTGCAGCTGATTATCATCAAATGATTGACCGATTCAGCGATGTGGCACCTCAGAATGGCTTGTTATGAGATTACAACTCATTATCATCGAACAGTTGACCGATTCGATGATGTGGATTCTCAGAATAGCTTGTTATGAGATTACAGCTCATTATCATCAAATAATTGACCAATTCGACGATGTGGAACCTCAGAATAGCTTGTTATGAGATTACAACTAATTATCATCGAACGGTTGACTGATTCAGTGATGTAGAACCTCAAAATAGCTTGTTATGAGATTGCAGCTGATTATCATCAAACGGTTGATCGATTTGGTGATGTGGAACCTTAGAACGGCTTGTTATGAGATTACAACTCATTATCATCGAACGATTGACCGATTTGGCATTGTGGAACCTTAGAACAACTTGTTATCAGATTGCAGCTCATTATCATCGAATGATTAACCGATTCAGTGATGTGGAACCTCATAACAGCTTGTTATGAGATTACAACTCATTATCATCGAACGGTTGATCGATTCGGCAATGTGGAACCTCAGAATAGCTTGTTATGAGATTACAACTCATTATCATTGAACGGTTGATCGATTCGGCAATGTGGAACCTCAAAACAGCTTGTTATGAGATTACAACTCATTATCATCGAACGGTTGACCAATTTAGCGATGTGAAACCTCACAAAAGCTTGTTATGAGATTACAGCTGATTATCATCAAACGATTGACTGATTCAGCGATGTGGAACCTCAGAACAGCTTGTCATGAGATTACAACTCATTATCATCGAACGGTTGACCGATTCGGTGATGTAGAACCTCAGAACAACTTGTTATGAGATTGCAGCTGATTATCATCAAAAGGTTGACCAATTTGGTGATGTGGAACCTCAGAACGGCTTGTTATGAGATTACAACTCATTATCATTGAATGGTTAACCGATTTGGCGATGTGGAACCTCAAAACAGCTTGTTATGAGAATACAGCTCATTATCATTGAACGGTTGATCGATTCGGCGATGTGGAACCTCAGAACAGCTTGATATGAGATTACAACTCATTATCATCGAACGGTTGATCGATACGGCGATGTGGAACCTCAGAACAGCATGTTATGAGATTACAACTCATTATCATCGAACGGTTGATCGATTCGGCGATGTGGAAGCTCAGAACGGCTTGTTATGAAATTATAACTCAATATCATCAAACGGTTGACCGATTTGGTGATGTGAAACCTCAGAACAACTTGTTATGAGATTGCAGCTCATTATCATTGAACGGTTGATCGATTCGGCAATGTGGAACCTCAGAATAGCTTGTTATGAGATTGCAACTCATTATCATCGAACGGTTGATCGATTCGGTGATGTGGAACCTCAGAACAGCTTGTTATGAGATTACAACTCATTATCATCGAACGGTTGACCGATTCGGCGATGTAGAACCTCAGACCAGCTTGTTATGAGATTGCAGCTCATTATCATCAAACAGTTGACCGATTCGGCGATGTGGAACCTTAAAATAGCTTGTTATGAGATTACAACTCATTATCATTGAGCAGTTGACCGATTCGGTGATGTAGAACCTCAGGACAACTTGTTATGAGATTGTAGTTGATTATCATCAAACGGTTGACTGATTCGGCGATGTGGAACCTCAGAACAGCTTGTTATGAGATTACAACTCATTATCATCGAACGATTGACCAATTTAGCAATGTGAAACCTCAGAACAGCTTGTTATGAGATTATAACTCATTATCATCGAATGGTTGATCGATTCGGCGATGTGGAACCTCAGAATAGCTTGTTATGAGATTGCAACTCATTATTATCGAACGGTTGACCGATTTGGTGATGTGGAACCTCAAAATAGCTTGTTATGAGATTACAACTCATTATCATCAAACGGTTGACCGATTCAGCGATGCAGAACCTCAGAACAGCTTTTTATGAGATTACAACTCATTATCATCGAACGGTTGACCGATTCAGCAATGTAGAACCTCAGAATAGCTTGTTATGAGATTGCAGTTTATTATCATCAAACGATTAACCGATTCGGTGATGTGGAACCTCAGAATGGCTTTTTATGAGATTACAACTCATTATCATCAAACGATTGAACAATTTGGTGATGTGGAACCTCAGAATAGCTTGTTATGAGATTGCAGCTCATTATCATCAAACGGTTGACTGATTCGGCGATGTGAAACCTCAGAACAACTTGTTATGAGATTGCAACTCATTATCATCAAACGGTTGATCGATTCGATGATGTGGAACCTCAGAATAGCTTTTTATGAGATTACAACTCATTATCATCAAGCGGTTGACCGATTTGGCGATGTGGAACCTCAGAACACCTTGTTATGAGATTGCAGCTCATTATCATTAAAGTGTTGACTGATTCGGCGATGTGGAACCTCAGAACAGCTTGTTAGTAGATTACAACTCATTATCATCGAACGGTTTAGTGATTTGGTGATGTACAACCTCAGAATAGCTTGTTATGAGATTGGAGCTTATTATTATCGAACGGTTGACCGATTCAGTGATGTGGAACCTCAGAATAGCTTGTTATGAGATTACAACTCATTATCATTTAACGATTGACCGATTCGGTGATGTGGAACGTCAGAACAGCTTGTTATGAGATTTCAACTCATTATCATCAAACGGTTGACTAATTCTGTGATGTAGAGCCTCAGAACAGCTTGTTATGAGACTGCAACTCATTATCATCGAACGGTTGATCGATTCGGCGATGTGGAACTTGTTAGCACTTTTTCTTGTAACACAACCTTAAAATGACAGTATACTAATTATACTTGAATGAAAATTCCTTTTAACAAGAGAAAGGCTAATTGCTAAGGACTGGATAAGGTCCTTCTTCATTTTTGAGCTCCACATATGCTCAGGCAGGTTTTACCTTTTAAGATGGCTGTTTACACAGTATGTATTGATGTGGACACTAATTTGCTATATATCTTTATTGAACCATAGCTATTAGCATAACAAGAACCAGTGATACAAGGATTCTTTTCATCTTTCTTCCTTTTCTTTTAGGAGGGATAACCTAGTTGATTCACTCTCCAAGGAATCAATAATATGGACACTGTCCTGCTGACATAGGCCCTTAACAAGTTCAGTTTGTTGTTCTTAGTAACAAAGTATT
>MU221003.1:148477-176072 GCA_018584345.1 Thuja plicata
AAGCACCATCAAAATACATTTTCCATATCCCATCTTCTTGTAAAATTAATTCTTTACTTAAAGAATCAACTCCTTGATCTTGAGAACAAGGTTCTTCTTTTTGCATTCTGAAATTTTTCATGTCTATGTCAATGCAATAGTTCACATGAGTATCTTCATATTTTTCTATCATGTGGGGAGTTCGGCTCTCCCTTAAAACATTGACATTCTCTCCTGCAATATTAAAAGTAGCAAATGAAAAATCATTTTGTATACTTCCCTCCATTGAAGCACTCCACTTTCTTGATAGCAACATGCCATAATGAGGTGGTATATCAACCACAAGAACATTCATTGTCATAACCACATCAGGGCAAAGTGCCAGTCTATAAGGCATGGCTTCAATAGTACCAATTACAGGGACTTCTCTAGAATCCATAGCTCTACACCTACCATGAGGTGTGTCAACTTGTAGGCCCATGGCCTTCATGATCTCAACAGGCATAACTGTATTAGAAGCTCCTAAATCAATCATGCAATTCTTAAGCATTTTATCATTTATTATCAATGACAGAAAAAATGGGTCCACCACCTTTGGAGAAGAATTAGCATTTAGAAATATTTGAGGAATCTCAGATGTTAACATCTCATCCTCATTTCCCTTGACAGGTGGCATCTCAGATACATATACTGAATCTTGGACCTTGATTACAGGTACACTGTCAAGTAATGACATCACCTTTTCCTTATGTTCTTTGATCCTCATCATTTCCAGAAATGGTACCTTAACTGTCATCTGAGACAAATATTGACCCATATCAACCAGAGTATAGCAAATGTCTGCAAATTCAGTGTCTTCACTATGTTTCTTGTGAAATAACTCCTTCAATCTTTTATTTTCTATTCTTTAAACAGGAACAATCTTTTCTTGGCCCTTGTAATTTTCATCTTGTGCCACATTTGACTGCACAGTTTTTGTGATGACCTTGACCTTGTGTTTATTTATATCTTTTTTAGGTTCCTCTTTTATCTGAACATATTGAGGCCCTGTTTTATTGTCCTTTATGAAAATACCTGAAGGTTGGCCACTAGTTCCACCTACCACTCTGTTTCTTAAGTGGTAATTGCTTCTAGCTTTGTTCACTAACTGAGAAGTGATTCTAGCCTTCTCTTCATCTGAAGCCTTTCTTATGAATAGAACTTCTTGGCTGTCTTGAGCATAGCATCTAATATCATCATTAGTTTCATCCACTTCACTGTCAAATTACAACTCATTATTATCGAACAGTTGACCGATTCGGCGAAGTACAACCTCAGAACAGCTTGTTATGAGATTGCAGCTGATTATGATTGAACGGTTGACCGATTCAGCGATGTGGAACCTCAGAATGGCTTGTTATGAGATTACAACTCATTATCATCAAATGGTTGACCGATTCGGCGATGTGGAACCTTAGAATAGCATTTTATGAGATTGCAGCTCATTATCATCGAACGGTTGATCGATTCGGCAATGTGGAACCTTAGAACAGCTTGTTATGAGATTGCAACTCATTATCATCGAACGATTGATCTATTCGGTGATGTCGAACCTCAGAATAGCTTGTTATGAGATTACAACTCATTATCATTGAACGGTTGATTGATTCCACAATGTGGAACCTCAGAATAGCTTGTTATGAGATTACAACTCATTATCATCGAACGGTTGACCAATTCGGCGATGTGGAACCTCAGAACAACTTGTTATGAGATTGCAGCTCATTATCATCGAACAGTTGACCGATTCGGCGATATGAAACCTCAAAATAGCTTGTTATGAGATTACAACTCATTATCATCAAACGGTTGACCAATTCGGTGATGTAGAACCTCAGAACAGCTTGTTATGAGATTGAAGCTGATTATCATCTAACGGTTGACCGATTCGGCGATGTGGAACCTCAGAACAACTTGTTATGAGATTAAAACTAATTATCATTGAATGGTTGAACGATTCAGCGATGTGGAACCTCAAAATGGCTTGTTATGAGATTACAACTCATTATCATCGAACGGTTGACCGATTCAGTGATGTGGAACCTCAGAACAACTTGTTATGAGATTGGAGCTCATTATCATCGAACGGTTGACCGATTCGGTGATGTGGAACCTCAAAACAACTTGTTATGAGATTAAAACTCATTATCATTGAACAGTTGACTGATTCAGTGATGTAGAACCTCAAAACAGCTTGTTATGAGATTGCAATTGATTATCATCGAACGGTTAACCCATTCGGCGATGTGGAACCTCAGAACAGATTTTTATGAGATTACAACTCATTATCATTGAACAGTTGATCGATTCGGCGATGTGGAACCTCAGAACAGCTTGTTATGAGATTACAACTCATTATCATCAAACGGTTGACCGATTCAACGATGTAGAACCTTAAAACAGCTTGTTATGAGATTGCAGTTGATTATCATCAAATGCTTGACTGATTCGGTGATGTGGAACCTCAGAACGGCTTGTTATGAGATTACAACTCATTATCATCGCACGGTTGACCGATTCGGTGATGTGGAACCTTAGAACAGCTTGTTATGAGATTGCAGCTCATTATCATCGAATGGTTGACCGATTCGGGGATGTGGAACCTCAGAACAACTTGTTATGAGATTGCAACTCATTATCATGGAACAGTTGATCGATTTGGTGATGTGGAACCTCAGAATAGCTTGTTATGAGATTACAACTCATTATCATCGAACGGTTGATCAATTCGGCAATGTGGAACCTCAGAATGGCTTGTAATGAGATTACAACTCATTATCATCGAACGGTTTACCGAATCGGCGATGTCGAACCTCAGAATAGCTTGTTATGAGATTGCAGCTCATTATCATCGAATGGTTGACCGATTCGGCGATGTGGAACCTCAGAATAGCTTGTTATGAGATTACAACTCATTATCATCGAACGGTTGATCAATTCAGAGATGTGGAACCTCAGAACGATTTGTTATGAGATTACAACTCATTATCATCGAACGGTTGACCGATTCGGCGATGTGAAACCTCAAAATAGCTTGTTATGAGATTGCAGCTCATTATCATCGAACGGTTCATCGATTCGATGATGTGGAACCTCAGAAAAGCTTGTTATGAGATTATAACTCATTATCATCGAATGGTTGATCGATTCGGTGATGTAGAACCTCAGAACAGCTTGTTATGAGATTGCAGATGATTATCATCAAATGGTTGACCGATTCGGTGATGTGGAACCTCAGAACAGCTTGTTATGAGATTGAAACTAATTATCATCGAACAGTTAACCGATTCAGCGATGTGGAACCTCAGAACGGATTGTTATGAGATTACAACTCATTATCACCGAACGGTTGACAGATTCGGCGATGTGGAACCTCAAAATAGCTTGTTATGAGATTGTAGCTCATTATCATCGAATGGTTGACCGATTCGGTGATGTGGAACCTCAAAACAGCTTGTTATGAGATTACAACTCATTATCATCGAACGGTTGATCGATTCAGCGATGTGGAACCTTAGAACGGCTTGTTATGAGATTACAACTCATTATCATCGAACGGTTGACCGATTCGGCGATGTGGAACCTTAGAACAGCTTGTTATGATATTACAGGTGATTATCATCAAACGCTTGACCGATTCGGTGATGTGGAACCTCAGAATAGCTTGTTATGAGATTACAACTCATTATCATCGAGCGGTTGACTGATTCGGTGATGTGGAACCTCAGAATAGCTTGTTATGAGATTACAACTCATTATCATCGAGTGGTTGACCGATTCAGCGATGTGGTACCTCAGAACAGCTTTTCATGAGATTCCAGCTCATTATCATCTAACGGTTGACCGATTCGATGATCTGGAACCTCAGAACAGCTTGTTATGAGATTACAAATCATTATCATCGAAGCATTGACCGATTCAACAATGTGGAACCTCAGAATAGCTTGTTATGAGATTGTGGCTGATTATCATTAAACGGTTGACCAATTTGGCGATGTGGAACCTCGAAACGGCTTGTTATGAGATTACAACTCATTATCATTGAACGGTTGACCGATTCGGCGATGTGGAACCTCAAAATAGCTTGTTATGAGATTGCAGCTGATTATCATTGAACGGTTCATTGATTCAATGATGTGGAACCTCAGAAGAGCTTGTTATGAGATTGCAACACATTATCATCGAACGGTTGACCGATTTGGTGATGTGGAACCTCAGAATAGCTTGTTATGATATTACAACTCATTATCATCGAACGGTTGATCGATTCGGCGATGTGGAACCTTAGAACGGCTTGTTATGAGATTACAACTCATTATCATCGAATGGTTGACTGATTCGGCAATGTGGAACCTCAAAACAGCTTGTTATAAGATTGCAGCTGATTATCATCGAACGGTTGACTGATTCGGTGATGTGGAACCTCAAAACAGCTTGTTATGAGATTACAACTCATTATCATCAAATAGTTGACCAATTTGGTGATGTAGAACCTCAGAACAGCTTGTTATGAGATTACAGCTGATTATCATCGAACAGTTGACTGATTCGGCGATGTGGAACCTCAGAATGACTTGTTATGAGATGACAACTCAGTATCGTCGAACGGTTGACCGATTCGGCGATGTGGAACCTCAGAACAGCTTGTTATGAGATTACAACTCATTATCATCGAACGGTTGATCGATTCGGCGATGTGGAAGCTCAGAACAGCTTGTTATGAGATTGCAGCTGATTATCATCAAACGGTTGAACGATTCGGCGATGTGGAACCTCAAAACAGCTTGTTATGAGATTGCAACTCATTATCATCGAACGGTTGATCAATTTGGCGATGTAGAACCTCAGAACAACTTGTTATGAGATTACAACTCATTATCATAGAATGGTTGATCGATTCGGCGATGTGGAACCTCAAAATGGCTTGTTATGAGATTACAACTCATTATCATCGAACGGTTGACCGATTCAGCGATGTGGAAACTCAAAACAACTTGTTATGAGATTGCAGCTCATTATCATCGAATGGTTGACCGATTCGGCGATGTGGAACCTCAAAATAGCTTGTTATGAGATTGCAACTCATTATCATCGAATAGTTGATTGATTCGGCGATGTGGAACCTCGGAATAGCTTGTTATGAGATTACAACTCATTATCACCGAACGGTTGATCGATTCGGCGATGTGGAACCTCAGAATGGTTTGTTATGAGATTACAACTCATTATCATCGAACGGTTGACTGATTCGGCGACGTAGAACCTCCGAACAGCTTGTTATGAGATTGCAGCTGATTATCATCAAATGGTTGATCCATTCGGCGATGTGGAACCTCAGAACAGCTTGTTATGAGATTACAACTCATTATCATCGAACGGTTGACCGATTCGGCGATGTAGAACCTCAAAACAGCTTGTTATGAGATTGCAGCTGATTATCATCGAACGGTTCACTGATTCGGCGATGTGGAACCTCAAAATAGCTTTTTATGAGATTACAACTCATTATCATCGAACAGTTGATTGATTCGGCAATGTGGAACCTCAGAACGGCTTGTTATGAGATTACAACTCATTATCATCAAACGGTTGACCAATTCGGGGATGTGGAACCTCAGAACAGCTTGTTATTAGATTGCAGCTCATTATCATCAAACAGTTGACTGATTCGGCGATGTGGAACCATAGAATAACTTATTATGAGATTACCACTCATTATCATCGAATGGTTGACCGATTCGGCGATGTAAAACCTTAGAACAGCTTGTTATGAGATTGCAGCTGATTATCATCAAACGATTGACTGATTCAGCGATGTGGAACCTCAGAATGGCTTGTTATGAGATTACAACTTATTATCATCAAATGGTTGACCGATTCGGCAATGTGGACCCTCAAAATAGCTTGTTATGAGATTGTAGCTCATTATCATCAAACGGTTGACCGATTCGGTTATGTGAAACCTTAGAACAACTTGTTATGAGATTGCAACTCATTATCATCGAACGGTTGATCAATTCGGCAATGTGGAACCTCAGAACGGCTTGTTATGAGAGAACAACTCATTATCATCGAACAATTGACCGATTCAGCGATGTGGAACCTCAGAACAGCTTGTTATGAGATTGCAGCTCATTATCATCAAACAGTTGACTGATTTGGCGATGTGGAACCGCAGAACAGCTTGTTATGAGATTACAACTCATTATCATCGAATGGATGACCGATTAAGCGATGTAGAACCTCAGAACAGCTTGTTAAGAAATTGCAGCTAATTATGATCGAACGGTTGACCGATTCAGCGATGTGGAACCTCAGAATGGCTTGTTATGAGATTACAACTCATTATCATCAAATAGTTGACCGATTCGGTGATGTGGAACCTCTGAATAGCTTGTTATGAGATTGTAGCTCATTATCATCGAACGGTTGACCGATTTAGCGATGTGGAACCTCAGAACAGCTTGTTATGAGATTTCAACTCATTATCATCGAACGGTTGACCGATTCAGCGATGTGGAACCTTAGAACAGCTTGTTATGAGATTGTGGCTGATTATCATTGAACGGTTGACCGATTCGGCGATGTGGAACCTCTAAATGGCTTGTTAGGAGATTACAACTCATTATCATTGAACGGTTGACCGATTCGGCGATGTGGAACCTTATAATAGCTTGTTATGAGATTGCAGCTCATTATCATTGAACTGTTGGCTGATTCGGCGATGTGGAACCTCAAAACAGCTTGTTATGAGATTGCAACTCATTATCATCGAACAGTTGATCGATTTGGCGATGTGGAACCTCAGAATAGCTTGTTATGATATTACAACTCATTATCATCGAACAGTTGATCGATTCGGTGATGTGGAACCTAAGAACGGCTTGTTATGAGATTACAACTCATTATCATCGAATGGTTGACCGATTCGGCAATGTGGAACCTCAAAACAGCTTGTTATGAGATTGCAACTAATTATCATCGAACAGTTGACTGATTCGGTGATGTGGAACCTCAAAATAGCTTGTTATGAGATTACAACTCATTATCATCAAACGGTTGACTGATTCGGTGATGTAGAACCTCAGAACAGCTTGTTATGAGATTGCAGCTGATTATCATCGAACAGTTGACTAATTCAGCGATGTCGAACCTCAGAATGACTTGTTATGAGATTACAACTCATTATCGTCGAACGGTTGACCGATTTGGCGATGTGGAACCTCAGAACAGCTTGTTATGAGATTGCAGCTCATTATCATTGAACGGTTGACCGATTCAGCGATGTGGAACCTCAACACAGCTTGTTATGAGATTGCAACTCATTATCATCGAACGGTTGATCGATTTGGCGATGTAGAATCTCAGAATAGCTTGTTATGAGATTACAACTCATTATCATAGAATGGTTGATCGATTCGGTGATGTGGAACCTCAAAATGGCTTGTTATGAGATTATAACTCATTATCATTGAACGGTTGACCGATTCGGCGATGTAGACACTCAAAACAACTTATTATGAGATTGCAGCTCATTATCATCGAACGGTTGACCGATTCAGCGATGTGGAACCTCAAAATAGCTTGTTATGAGATTGCAACTCATTATCATCGAATGGTTGATCGATTCGGCGATGTGGAACCTCGAAATAGCTTGTTATGAGATTACAACTCATTATCACCGAACGGTTGATCGATTCGGCGATGTGGAACCTCAGAACGAATTGTTATGAGATTACAACTCATTATCATCGAACGGTTGACCGATTCGGCGACGTAGAACCTCCGAACAGCTTGTTATGAGATTGGAGCTGATTATCATCAAATGGTTGATCCATTCAGTGATGTGGAACCTCAGAATAGCTTGTTATGAGATTACAACTCATTATCATCAAACGATTGACCGATTCGGCGATGTCGAACCTCAGAACAGCTTGTTACGAGATTGCAGCTGATTATCATCGAACGGTTCACCGATTCGGCGATGTGGAACCTCAAAATAGATTTTTATGAGATTACAACTCATTATCATCGAACAGTTGATCGATTCGGCAATGTGGAACCTCAAAATGGCTTGTTATGAGATTACAACTCATTATCATCGAACGGTTGACCGATTCGGCGATGTGGAACCTCAGAACAGCTTGTTATGAGATTGCAGCTCATTATCATCAAACAGTTGACTAATTCGGCGATGTCAAACCGCAAATGAGGTTGTTATGAGATTACCTCTCATTATCAGTGAATGGTTGACTGATTCGGCAATGTAAAACCTCAGAACAGCTTGTTATGAGATTGCAGCTGATTATCATCGAATGATTGACCGATTCAGCGATGTGGAACCTCAGAATCGCTTGTTATGAGATTACAACTTATTATCATCAAATGGTTGACCGATTCGGCGATGTGGAACCTCAGAACAGCTTGTTATGAGATTGCAGCTCATTATCATCAAACGGTTGACCGATTCGGCGATGTGAAACCTCAGAACAACTTGTTATGAGATTGCAACTCATTATCATCGAACGGTTGATCGATTCAGCAATGTGGAACCTCAAAATGGCTTTTTATTAGATTACAACTCATTATCATCGAACAATTGACCGATTTGGCGACGTGGAACCTCAGACCAGGTTGTTATGAGATTGCAGCTCATTATCATCGAACAGTTGACTGATTCAGCTATGTGGAACCGCAGAATAGCTTGTTATGAGATTACAACTCATTATCATCGAATGGTTGACCGATTCGGCGATGTCGAACCTCAGAACAACTTGTTATGAGATTGCAGCTGATTATGATCGAATGGTTGACCGATTCAGCGATGTGGAACCTCAGAATGGCTTGTTATGAGATTACAACTCATTATCATCAAATGGTTAATTGATTCGGCGATGTGGAACCTCAGAATAGCTTTTTATGAGATTATAGCTCATTATCATTGAACGGTTGATTGATTCGGTGATGTGGAACCTCAGAACAGCTTGTTATGAGATTTCAACTCATTATCATCGAACGGTTAATTTATTCGGTGATGTGGAACCTCAGAATAGCTTGTTATGAGATTACAACTTATTATCATTGAACGGTTGATCGATTTTGCAATGTGCAACATCAGTTGGGCTTGTTATGAGATTACAACTCATTATCATCAAACGGTTGACCGATTCGGCGATGTGGAACCTCAAAACAGCTTGTTATGAGATTGCAACTCATTATGATCGAACAGTTGATCGATTCGGTGATGTGGAACCTCAAAATAAGCTTGTTATGAGATTACAACTCATTATTATCAAACGGTTGACCGATTCGGTGATGTAGAACCTCAGAACAGCTTGTTATGAGATTGCAGCTGATTATCATCGAACGGTTGACCGATTTGGCGATGTGAAACCTCAGAATAGCTTGTTATGAGATTACAACTCATTATCATCGAACGGTTGATCGATTCGGCGATGTGGAACCTCAAAATGGCTTGTTAAGAGATTACAACTCATTATCATCAAACGGTTGACCGATTCAGCGATGTGGAACCTGAGAACAACTTGTTATGAGATTGGAGCTCATTATCATCAAATGGTTGACCAATTCGGCGATGTGGAACCTCAGAACAGCTTGTTATGAGATTGCAACTCATTATCAGCGAACGGTTGACCGATTCGGTTATGTGGAACCTCAGAATGACTTGTTATGAGATTACAACTCATTATCGTCAAACGGTTGACCAATTCAAAGATGTGGAACCTCAGAATAGCTTGTTATAACATTACAACTCATTATCATTGAATGATTGATCAATTCGGCAATGTGGAACTTGAGAATGGCCTGTTATGAGATTACAACTCATTATCATCGAACGGTTGACCAATTCGGCGATGTGGAACCTCAGAACAGCTTGTTATGAGATTGCAGCTCATTATCATCGAACGGTTGACTGATTCGCCGATGTGGAAACTCAGAACAACTTGTTATGAGATTGCAGCTCATTATCATTGAACAGTTGACCGATTCGGCGATGTGGAACCTCAGAATAGCTTGTTATGAGATTGCAACTCATTATCATCGAACGGTTGATTGATTCGGTGATGTGGAACCTCAGAATAGCTTTTTATGAGATTAAAACTCATTATCATTGAACGATTGATCGATTCAGCGATGTGGAACCTCAAAATGGCTTGTTATGAGATTACAACTCATTATCATCGAATGGTTGACCGATTCAGTGATATGGAACCTTAGAACAGCTTGTTATGAGATTACAGCTCATTATCATCGAACGGTTGACTTATTCAGCAATGTGGAACCTCAGAATAGCTTGTTATGAGATTGCAACTCATTATCATCGAACGGTTGACGGATTCGGCGATGTAGAACCTCAGAACAACTTGTTATGAGATTGCAACTGATTATCATCGAACGGTTGATCAATTCGGCGATGTGGAACCTCAGAACAACTTGTTATGAGATTACAACTAATTATCATCGAACAGTTGACCGATTCGGTGATGTAGTACCTTAGAACAACTTGTAATGAGATTGCAGCTGATTATCATCAAACGATTGACCGATTTAGTGATGTCGAACCTCAGAATGGCATGTTATGAGATTACAACTCATTATCATCGAACGGTTGACCGATTCGATGATGTGAAACCTCAGAACAGCTTGTTATGAGAATGTAGCTTATTATCATCAAACGGTTGACCGATTCGGCGATGTGGAACCTTAGAACAGCTTGTTATGAGAGTGCAACTCATTATCATCGAATGGTTGATCGATTTGGTGATGTGGAACCTCAGAATAGCTTCTTATGAGATTACAACTCATTATCATCGAACGGTTGATCGATTCAGCGATGTGGAACCTTAGAATAGATTGTTATGAGATTACAACTCATTATCATCGAACGGTTTATCGATTCAGCGATGTGGAACCTCAGAACGGCTTGTTATGAGATTACAACTTATTATCATCGAACGGTTGACTAATTCGGTGATGTGGAACCTCAAAATAGCTTGTTATAAGATTGTAGCTCATTATCATCAAACGGTTGACGATTCGGTTATGTGGAACCTCAGAATAGCTTGTTATGAGATTGCAACTCGTTATCATCAAACGTTTGATTTATTTGGCGATGTGGGGCCTCAGAACATCTTGTTATGATATTATAACTCATTATCATCGAACGGTTGAGCTATTCAGTGATGTGGAACCTCAGAATGGCTTGTTATGAGATTACAGTTGATTATCATCGAACGGTTGATCAATTCGGCGATGTGGAACCTCAGAATGACTTGTTATGAGATTACAACTCATTACCATCAAATGGTTGACCGATTCGGTGATGTGGAACCTCAGAACAGCTTGTTATGAGATTGCAGCTCATTATCATCGAACGGTTGACATATTTAGTGATGTGGAACCTCAAAATAGCTTTTTATGAGATTGCAACTCATTATCATCGAATGATTGATCGATTCGGCGATGTGGAACCTCAGAACAGCTTGTTATGAGATTACAACTCATTATCATCGAACGGTTGACCGATTCAGCAATGTGGAATCTCAGAATAGCTTGTTATGAGATTGTAGCTCATTATCATCAAATGTTTGACTGATTCGGTGATGTGGAACCTCAGAACAGCTTGTTATGAGATTGCAACTCATTATCAACAAATGGTTGACCGATTCAGCAATGTGGAACCACAAAACGGCTTGTTATGAGATTACAACTCATTATCATTGAACGATTGACTGATTCGGCGATGTGGAACCTAAGAACAGCTTGTTATGAGATTGCAGCTCATTATCATCGAACGGTTGACCAATTCAATGATGTGGAACCTCAAAACAGCTTGTTATGAGATTGCAACTCATTATCAGCGAACGATTGACCGATTCGGCAATGTGGAACCTCAGAACGGCTTGTTATAAGATTACAATTCATTATCAACAAACGTTGACCAATTCGGCGATGTTGAACCTTAGAATAGCTTATTATGAGATTACAACTCATTATCATCGAATGGTTGACCGATTTGGCTATGTGAAACCTCAGAACAGCTTGTTATGAGATTGCAACTCATTATCATAGAACAGTTGACTGATTCGGTGATGTGGAACCTCAAAACGGCTTTTTATAAGATTGCAGCTCATTATCATCGAACGGTTGACCGATTCGACGATGTGGAACCTTAGAAAAGCTTGTCATGAGATTGCAACTCATTATCAGCGAACCGTTGACCAATTTGGCGATGTGGAACCTCAGAATGGCTTGTTATGAGATTACAACTCATTATCATCAAACGGTTGACCGATTCGGCGATGTGGAACCTTAGAACAGCTTGTTATGAGATTGCAAGTCATTATCATTGAATGGTTGACCGATTCGGTGATGTGGAACCTTAGAATAGCTTGTTATGAGATTGCAGCTCATTATCATCGAACGGTTGACCGATTCGGTGATGTGGAACCTCAGAACAGCTTGTTATGAGATTATAGCTCATTATCAGGAAACGGTTGACCGATTCAGCGATGTGAATCCTCAGAACGGCTTGTTATTGGATTACAACTCATTATCATTGAACGGTTGACCGATTCGGTGATGTAGAACTTCAGAATAGCTTGTTATGAGATTATAGCTGATTATCATCGAATAGTTGATCGATTCGGCAATGTGGAACTTTAGAATGGCTTGTTATGAGATTACAACTCATTATCATCAAAGGATTGATTGATTCGGCGATGTGAAACTGTAGAACGGCTTGTTATGAGATTACAACTCATTATCATCGAACAGTTGCCCGATTCGGTGATGTGGAACCTCAAAACAGCTTGTTATGAGATTGCAACTCACTATCATCGAATGGTTGACCGACTCAGTGATGTGGAACCTCACAATGGCTTGTTATGAGATTACAACTCATTATCATCAAATAGTTGACCGATTCGGCAATATGGAACCTCAGAACAACTTGTTATGAGATTGCAGCTCATTATCATCGAACGGTTGACCGATTCAGTGATGTGGAACCTCAAAACAGCTTGTTATGAGATTGCAACTCATTGTCAGTGAACGGTTGGCCGATTCGAAGATGTGGAACCTCAGAATGACTTGTTATGAGATTACAACTCATTATCATCAAACAGTTGACCAATTCAAAGATGTGGAAACTCAGAACAGCTTGTTATGAGATTGTAGCTCATTATAATCAAATGGTTGACCGATTCGGCGATGTGGAACCTCAGAACAGCTTGTTATGAAATTGCAGCTCATTATCATCGAACGGTTGACCGATTCAGCGATGTGGAACCTCAGAACAGCTTGTTATAAGATTGCAACTCATTATCAGCCAACGGTTGACCGATTCAGTTATGTGGAACCTCAGAACGACTTGTTATGAGATTACAACTCATTATCATCAAATGGTTGACCAATTCAAAGATGTGGAACCTCAGAACAGCTTGTTATAAGATTACAACTCATTATCATCGAATGATTGATCGATTCGGCGATGTGGAACCTGAGAAAGGCCTGTTACAAGATTACAACTCATTATCATCGAATGGTTGACCGATTCGGCGATGTGGAACCTCAGAACAGCTTGTTATGAGATTGCAGCTCATTATCATCGAACGGTTGACTGATTCGGCGATGTGGAACCTCAAAACAGCTTGTTATGAGATTGCAGCTCATTATCATTGAACAGTTGACCGATTCGGCGATGTGGAACCTCAGAATAGCTTGTTATGAGATTGCAACTCATTATCATCGAATGGTTGATCAATTCGGTGATGTGAAACCTCAGAATAGCTTTTTATGAGATTAAAACTGATTATCATCGAACGATTGATCGATTCAGCGATGTGGAACCTCAGAACGGCTTGTTATGAGATTACAACTCGTTATCATCGAATGGTTGACCGATTCAGTGATATGGAACCTCAGAACAACTTGTTATGAGATTACAGCTCATTATCATCGAACGGTTGACTTATTCAGCAATGTGGAACCTCAGAATAGCTTGTTATGAGATTGCAACTCATTATCATCGAACGGTTGACCGATTCGGTGATGTAGAACCTCAGAACAACTTGTTATGAGATTGCAGCTGATTATCATCGAACGGTTGATCAATTCGGCGACGTGGAACCTCAGAAAAACTTTTTATGAGATTACAACTAATTATCATTGAACAGTTGACCGATTCAGTGATGTAGAACCTCAGAACAACTTGTTATGAGATTGTAACTGATTATCATCGAACAGTTGACCAATTTAGTGATGTGGAACCTTAGAATGGCTTGTTATGAGATTACAACTCATTATCATCGAACGCTTGACCGATTCGATGATGTGAAACCTCAGAATAGCTTGTTATGAGAATGTAGCTTATTATCATCAAACGGTTGACCGATTCAGCGATGTGGAACCTTAGAACAGCTTCTTATGAGATTGCAACTCATTATCATCGAACGGTTGATCGATTTGGTGATGTGGAACCTTAGAATAGCTTTTTATGAGATTACAACTCATTATCATCGAACGGTTGATCGATTCGGCGATGTGGAACCTTAGAATAGATTGTTATGAGATTAAAACTCATTATCATCGAACGGTTTATCGATTCAGCGATGTGGAACCTCAAAACGGCTTGTTATGAGATTACAACTTATTATCATTGAACGGTTGACTGATTCGGTGATGCGGAACCTCAAAATAGCTTGTTATAAGATTGCAGCTCATTATCATCAAACGGTTGACCGATTCGATTATGTGGAACCTCAGAATAGCTTGTTATGAGATTGCAACTCATTATCATCGAACGGTTGATCGATTCGGCGATGTGGAGCCTCAGAACATCTCATTATGATATTATAACTCATTATCATCGAACGGTTGAGCGATTTTGTGATGTGGAACCTCAGAACGGCTTGTTATGAGATTGCAGCTGATTATCATCGAACGGTTGATCAATTCGGTGATGTGGAACCTCAGAATGACTTGTTATGAGATTACAACTCATTATCATCGAACGGTTGACCGATTCGGCAATGTGGAACCTCAGAACAGCTTGTTATGAGATTGCAGCTCATTATCATTGAATGGTTGACTGATTCAGCGATGGGGAACCTCAAAATAGCTTGTTATGAGATTGCAACTCATTATCATCGAACGGTTGATCGATTCGGCGATGTGGAACCTCAAAATAGCTTTTTATGAGATTACAACTCATTATCATCGAACGGTTGATCGATTCGGCGATGTGGAACCTCAGAACGGCTTTTTATGAGATTACAACTCATTATCATCGAATGGTTGACCGATTCGATGATGTGGAACCTCAGAACAGCTTGTTATGAGATTGTAACTCATTATCATCGAATAGTTGACCGATTCGGTGATGTGGAACCTCAGAACAGCTTGTTATGAGATTGCAACTCATTATCATCAAACGGTTGACCGATTCAGAGATGTAGAACCTCAAAATATTTTGTTATGAGATTGTAGCTGATTATCATCGAACGGTTGATCAATTCGACGATGTGGAACCTCAGAACAGCTTATTATGAGATTACAACTCATTATCATCGAACGGTTGATCGATTCGGCGATGTAGAACCTCAAAAAAGCTTGTTATGAGATTGTAGCTGATTATCATCGAACTGTTGACCGATTCGACAATGTGGAACCCCAGAATGGCTTGTTCTAAGATTACAACTCATTATCATCAAACGTTTGACCGATTTAGCGATGTGGAACATCAGAACAGCTTGTTATGAGATTGTAGCTCATTATCATTGAACGGTTGATCGATTCAGCAATGTGGAACCTCAAAACAGCTTGTTATGAGATTGCAACTCATTATCATTGAACGGTTGACCGATTCGGCGATGTGGAACCTCAGAATGACTTGTTATGAGATTACAACTCATTATCATCGAATAGTTGACTAATTCAGCGATGTCAAACCTCAGAATAGCTTGTTATGAGATTACAGCTCATTATCATCGAACAATTGACCGATTCGGTGATGTGGAACCTTAGAATAACTTTTTATCATCAAACGGTTGATTGATTCCTCGATGTGGAACCTCAGAATAGCTTGTTATGAGATTACAACTCATTATCATCGAACGGTTGATCAATTCGGCGATGTAGAACCTTAGAACAGCTTGTTATGAGATTACAGTTGATTATCATCGAATCGTTGACCGATTCGGTGATGTGAAACCGCAGAACGGCTTGTTATGAGATTACAACTCATTATCATCAAACGGTTGACCAATTCAGCGATGTGGAACCTCAGAACATCTTGTTATGAGATTACAGCTCATTATCATTGAACGGTTGACCGATTCGGTGATGTGGAACCTTAGAACAGCTTGTTATGAGATTGCAACTCATTATAATCAAATGGTTGATCGATTCAGCGATGTGGAACCTCAAAAGGGCTTGTTATGAGATTACAACTCATTATCATCGAACGGTTGACCGATTCGGCGATGTGGAACCTCAGAACAGCTTGTTATGAGATTGCAGCTCATTATCATCAAACGATTGACCGATTTGGCGATGTGGAACCTCAGAACAGCTTGTTATGAGATTGCAACTCATTATCATCAAACGGTTGACTGATTCAGAGATGTAGAACCTCAGAACAGCTTGTTATGAGATTACAACTCATTATCATCAAACGGTTGACCGATTCAGTGTTGTAAAACCTCAAAATAGCTTTTTATAACATTGCATCTGATTATCATCGAACGGTTGACCAATCTGGTGATGTGGAACCTCAGAACGGCTTGTTATGAGATTACAACTCATTATCATCAAATGGTTGACCGATTTGGCGATGTGGAACCTTAGAATAGTTTGTTATGAGATTGGAGCTCATTATCATCGAACGGTTGATCAATTGGGCGATGTAGAACCTAAGAATAGCTTGTTATGAGATTGCAACACATTATGATCGAACGGTTGACCAATTTGGTGATGTGGAACCTCAGAACGGCTTGTTATGAGATTGCAGCTCATTATCATCAAATGGTTGACCGATTCAGCAATGTGGAACCTCAAAACAACTTGTTATGTGATTGCAACTGATTATCATCGAACGGTTGACTGATTCAGCGATGTGGAACCTCTAAACGGCTTGTTATGAGATTACAAATCATTATCATCGAACGGTTGACTGATTCGGCGATGTGGAACCTCAGAAAAGCTTGTTATGAGATTACAGCTCATTATTATCAAACGGTTGATCGATTCAGTGATGTGGAACCTCAGAACAACTTGTTATGAAATTATAACTCATTATCATCGAACGGTTGACCGATTCGGCGATCTAGAACCTCAGAACAGTTTGTTATGAGATTGCAACTGATTATCTTCAAATGATTGACCGATTCAGCGATGTGGCACCTTAGAATGGCTTGTTATGAGATTACAACTCATTATCATCGAATGGTTGACCGATTTGATGATGTGGATTCTCAGAATAGCTTGTTATGAGATTGCAGCTCATTATCATCAATCGGTTGACCAATTCGACGATGTGGAACCTCAGAATAGCTTGTTATGAGGTTACAACTCATTATCATCAAATGGTTGACTAATTTGGCAATGTAGAATCTCAAAATAGCTTGTTATGAGATGGCAGCTAATTATCATCGAACGGTTGATCGATTTGGTGATGTGGAACCTCAGAACGGCTTGTTATGAGATTACAACTCATTATCATCAAACGGTTGACCGATTCGGTCTTGTGGAACCTCAGAACAACTTGTTATGAGATTACAACTCATTATCATCGAATGATTAACCGATTCAGCGATGTGGAACCTTAGAACAGCTTGTTATGAGATTACAACTCATTATCATCGAACGGTTGATCGATTCGGAGATGTGGAACCTCAGAACAGCTTGTTATGAGATTACAACTCATTATCATTGAACGGTTGATTGATTCAGCAATGTGGAACCTCAGAATGGCTTGTTATGAGATTACAACTCATTATCATCGAACGGTTGACCAATTCGGCGATGTGAAACCTCACAATAGCTTGTTATGAGATTGCAGTTGATTATCATCAAACGGTTGACCGATTCAGCGATGTGGAACCTCAGAATAGCTTGTCATGAGATTACAACTCATTATCATCGAACGGTTGACCGATTCGGCGATGTAGAACCTCAGAATAGCTTTTTATGAGATTGCAGCTGATTATCATCAAACGGTTGACCAATTTTGTGATGTGGAACCTCAGAATGGCTTGTTATGAGATTACAACTTATTATCATCAAATGGTTGACCGATTCGGTGATGTGGAACCTCAAAATAGCTTGTTATGAGAATACAGCTCATTATCATTGAACGGTTGATCGATTCGGTGATGTGGAATCTCAGAACAACTTGATATGAGATTACAACTCATTATCATCGAACGGTTGATCGATACGGCGATTTGGAACCTCAGAACAACATGTTATGAGATTACAACTCATTATCATCGAACGGTTGATCAATTCGGTGATGTGGAAGCTCAGAATGGCTTGTTATGAAATTATAACTGAATATCATCGAACAGTTGACCGATTTGGTGATGTGGAACCTCAGAACAACTTGTTATGAGATTACAGCTCATTATCATCGAATGGTTGATCGATTCGGCAATGTGGAACTTCAGAATAGCTTGTTATGAGATTGCAACTCATTATCATCAAACGATAGATCGATTCGGCGATGTGGAACCTCAGAACAGCTTGTTATGAGATTACAACTCATTATCATTGAACGGTTGAACGATTCAGCGATGTAGAACCTCAAAACAGCTTGTTATGAGATTGTAGCTGATTATCATCAAACGGTTGACCGATTCGGCGATGTGGAACCTTAAAATAGCTTGTTATGAGATTACAACTCATTATCATTGAACGGTTGACCGATTCGGTGATGTAGAACCTCAGAACAACTTGTTATGAGATTATAGTTGATTATCGTCGAACAGTTGACCGATTCGGTGATGTGGAACCTCAAAATGGCTTGTTATGAGATTACAACTCATTATCATCGAACGGTTGACCGATTCAGCGATGTGAAACCTCAGAACAACTTGTTATGAGATTACAACTCATTATCATCAAATGGTTGATCGATTCGGCGATGTGGAACCTCAGAACAGCTTGTTATGAGATTGCAACTCATTATTATCGAACGGTTGACCGATTTGGCGATGTGGAACCTCAGAATAGCTTGTTATGAGATTACAACTCATTATCATCAAACGGTTGACCGATTCAGTGATGCCAAACCTTAGAATAGCTTGTTATGAGATTACAATTCATTATCATCAAACGGTTGACCGATTCAGCGATGTAGAACCTCAAAATAGCTTGTTATGAGATTGCAATTGATTATCATCGAACGATTAACCGATTCAGCGATGTGGAACCTTAGAATGGCTTTTTATGAGATTACAACTCATTCTCATCAAATGATTGACTGATTCAGTGATGTGGAACCTCAGAACAGCTTTTTATGAGATTGCAGCTCATTATCATCGAATGGTTGACCGATTCAGCGATGTGGATCCTCAGAACAGCTTGTTATGAGATTGCAACTCATTATCATCGAACGGTTGATCGATTCGGTGATGTGGAACCTCAGAATAGCTTGTTATGAGATTACAACTCATTATCATCGAGCGGTTGACCGATTCGGCAATGTGGAACCTCAGAACAGCTTGTTATGAGATTGCAGCTCATTATCATCGAACTGTTGACCGATTCGGCGATGTGGAACCTCATAACAGCTTGTTAGTAGATTACAACTCATTATCATCGAACGGTTGACTGATTTGGTGATGTACAACCTCAGAATAGCTTGTTATGAGATTGCAGCTGATTATTATCGAATGGTTGACCGATTCAGTGATGTGGAACCTCAGAACAGCTTGTTATGAGATTACAACTCATTATCATTGAACGATTGACCGATTCGGCGATGTGGAACGTCAGAACAGCTTGTTATGAGTTTGCATCTCATTATCATCGAACGGTTGACTAATTCGATGATGTGGAACCTCAGAACAGCTTATTATGAGACTGCAACTCATTATCATCGAACGGTTGATCGATTCGGCGATGTGGAATCTGTTAGCACTTTTTCTTGTAACACAACCTTAAAATGACAGTATACTAATTATACTTGAATGAAAATTCCTTTTAACAAGAGAAAGGCTAATTGCTAAGGACTGGATAAGGTCCTTCTTTATTTTTGAGCTCCACATATGCTCAGGCAGGTTTTACCTTTTATGATGACTGTTTACACAGTATGTATTGATGTGGACACTGATTTGCTATATATCTTTATTGAACCATAGCTATTAGCATAACAAGAACCAGTGATACAAGGATTCTTTTCATCCTTCTTCCTTTTCTTTTAGGAGGGATAACCTAGTTGATTCACTCTCCAAGGAATCAATAATATGGACACTGTCCTGCTGACATAGGCCCTTAACAAGTTCAGTTTGTTGTTCTTAGTAACAAAGTATTTTGATTGATTTAGTTTTGATATATTGGAATAACTCAGACACACATAGATTATCAGACTATTTCTGGACCAGTGCCTATCCTTTGGGCTATAGAGTCAAAATAAGCGAAGACATCATAAAAACAAAACACGGTAAACTACCTTACAGCTTACATACAATTAAGTTAAATTACCTTACAAGTTATCTGTCACCTCAAAACTATTGTATCAAGTTCTTAAACCAAGCAGTATGCTCCTTAAAATTACTTACAAAATTTAATTATTTCCTTGAAAGAAACTTGCAAATAATCAAATGGTTACCTTATAACCAGAATGCTACAGAATACCTTGTAAACTTAACATAGAAAAACATACACAAAGAGTAAAAAGACAGCAATAAAGGAGAGTAAAATTGCACTGTATATCATTTATATGATCCATCTTTTCATACATGAAAGATTATACAACTTCAAAAGATAGACAGAAACCCAGAATATCTGAACTCTGTAGTATATTATCTCTTCTCCAAAATGTTCCAACCTCAAAGACCCTTAACAACTACAACTCTTGTGCTATATATAGGTTTTATGACCATCTTGGAATCTGTTAAGGATGCAATAAGCTTCATATGGTCCTAGAAAACCTAACCCTAAAGTTACAAGAGAGACAAAAGAAGGAGAGAGAAGAAGCGGTGAAAAAAATGAGTCAAAAGATATAAACATATATTTCTTGTTCTTCTCCCGATCTAGTGACTTCATCAGATTTGTAGATGGTAGCTAGGAGTATTTATGCTGAGTCTAGATAGTTGTTCTCACCAGCTCACCTATATTCTTCTGTTGTAATAAATATCCATCTTGTCTTTGAACAGTGCAACGCCAAGTGTTCACCTTACTCATCGTCCAAAATTTCTTCCTCTACCACAGGCTTCTTTTTCTTCAGTGTTGTCATGACTTCCCATGCATTTACTTCATCATCTATTGGCCAATTGAAGTCCTGAGTACTCTGTATCTGCACCTTTTGCCTGTCCCATCTCACATCAGTGATGTTTTTGACATCAAGTAGGAATTTGTTGATATCTATTTCTGCTTTAAAGGCCTCATTAAATATCTTATTAAATCCCTCTATATCAACCTCAATTCCCAAGAGAAATGCCTCTTCACTAGGCATCTTGCTATCAAACTCACTTTTCCAGGCATCTATAGTCTTTACCTGGTCATCTTCTCCCCTTAAAGAAGGAATAAACCTATTGAAATCACTTGAAAAGAGGTCTAATTTTGCCTCTATCTGGTTCAATTTCCCTTTGAAAAATGAGATAGCAATGTTAACTCTTTTGATCTCATCTTCAACCTCTATGGAAATTGGAGGAAAATCTTCTCTTATAGCTTGTAGAGATGAAAATTTCTCAAATAAAATTGCCCTAGCAGATCACTTTGTGAAATAAGGGTTTAGAATGAGAAGGTACCTCACTACCTCAGCATGCAATGCTGGCAACTTATTATAAGTATTAACTACAACATCAACTTTGTCTTTTAAAATTTCTATTCTATGTTGTAGTATGCCTTTTAATGCCTTCAAAGCTATTGCATTTCCTTTTTCTTCATCCACCTTCTGTTCTACAGCCTCTTCTGACCTAGACTTATCTTCAATCTGCATTGGTGGTGGTTGTCCTAGCACATACACTACTTCAGGCTTTGTCTACAATTCATCTGTTAAATTCTTGATCAGCTGATCCCTCTGGTACAGCTATATATGACACATATCTCTATCCTTAGATAGTGCACTTGTTTCTTGCAACAGAGTAGTATATCTCTCAGACAATTGTTTTGTCTTGTCTTCATTGAGTTGAGCCCAGTGTGTCATAATTTGAGAAATTTCTAAAACCCCTGTATTTTGGACTGACCACACCATCTGATTCCCCACCATGTTCTCTTGAATGTTCACTAATTGGGGTTTCTAATCTTTTGGGCTGAGGCTCCACATTGAAAAGGCCTGAGATTTTGGGCTATACCCAAATCCTTTAATCATCTCTCCCACCTGGACTTCACTAGACATTTTAAGGTTTGGTTGCTTTCTAATTTGATCTATAATGAAAGCAGATGCCAAGTCCCATCCTTCAGCCAATAATATACCACTTCCTGGTACCATCTTTCTAGCATCCTCAGGGGAAATGTCTTCACTCTTAGGATCATAATTTTGTAAGGCTACCAAGGCCTCACTTGTAATTGTTTCTTTCCCATCCACAATTAATTGGGACTTGAGCTGCTCTGTTTTGTGCCATCTCAAGAAATCCTTAAACTCCTCTATTTTTATGAAACTGTCATCATCTAAGAATTTTTTCTGGTTAAGCAATCTTTCATCAACACAGGCCCTGAGTGGAATCTCAACTTCATCTTTTGGGTCAGGCCTTTGCTTCTTTCCTTCTCTGATTTCTTTTCTTAGGTTATGATCATATAACCTGGTGCCTGGTACTAAGGCCTTAACCTTATCTTTCTTCTTACCTTGTCCTTCCACTAAAGGTTGACCTAATTCCATCTTCTGCCTCTTTGCACAGAATCTTCTATATCATCAGGCTGGGTAGCCACTATCAGGTCTACAATATGTTGCTCTACTCCCTCTAACTGTGGGATCTCAGCCATTTCTTTCTCTGAAGCTTGTTGTGGTGGAGGAGACACGAGAGGACGTGCATAGTCACTGTCATCACCACTCTCATTTTCTGATTCTGAGTGTTCAGGTGATTGAGCACCTTTCTTGTCCAGAACTGTATCCAGTTGATCTACCAGCACATAGTAATGTCTATCATGGCCTTAATCTTATCAAAATATGGGAGGTCAGGGTAAAACCCTCCAAAAGACAACCCATTTCTTTTTATTTGTGTCTGCAACTTCAGCAACTCCTGGATTCTTAGTCTTCTCATATGAATATCATCCTCATCCAAGATGTTTCTTGTTGAATCTTCTTCAATGCATTCACAGTGCACATTTGTATTAGGGATAGTAGGAGTATACAATTTCCTAACCCCTGCCATGAAACCCTCTGGGTCAATGTACCTATAAGGGGCTGCCCCCATTCTGTACTTCTCCAACCACTGACCCACTTCATCTATGACATTCTTGCCAATTGTAAAATTGAGAATTTTAAACTGTCTAGGGTTTATAGTCCCCTTTTTATGTGGTGCAAAGTGCTCATTATCTGTTAGCATTAGCTACCAAATGAATTCTACTGCAGCTACTCTTGCAGGCACATGGTATGGTAATATGTGAGGTGGGTGAATGCACCCATATACTCTGATAATGGTGAAATTCTCCTCCAAGAAGAAGTCACCCCAGTTATGATTTCCAGGCCAATTGTCAAAATACTCATAGGGCCTGAGCAGTTGCATGATCTTCAATGGGACTCTAGTCCTTTTTGTCCCCAAACTTTGAACAATTGGATATACAATCCAATTCTGGAAGGCACAAAAGTCACAATCCCTAGAAGTATAATTCCAAACCCTGACCCAAAATTGGATAGGATTTGGTGCTGATTGATAGAATCTCTGAGGGTATAAATTATGCACATTCATGATTACAAAATTGAAATATAAGAGGAGGTGCATTAAGACTGAATAATGCAAGAATTTTGGCTCCTCCTCCTTGGGGTTCTTTAGTCTCTTTTGGGTTGCAACAAAACTCTCGTGCATTTCATCAATTATATGTTGTATGTAATCATAACTGGTGCTTGAATGCACCTCTTGCAAGTCTAATACCATCATTAAGATGCCATGACTAATTATCTCTGCATCTCCATCTATCCCAAGTACTCTACATAGGGCATAGGCATTGTACTTGATATAGAAGTGTAGGTCCTTATAACAATATGGATATGGCTCAGCCATAGGACCTAAGTAATTTCTCAATTCTTTTGACATATGCTTCTGCAATAAGCTCTTTGCAATACCAGGCTTGGAACTATATCTTTTCTCCTGCCTTTTCATGTCAATTTTAGTAGACATGGTGCTGAATAAGTCAAAGGCTTGAATGAATGAGTTCCTATTTAAAATTAGCAGGGCAGTGCCATCATCCCTTTTGATGGTCTTTGTTAGGGCATCATAGTGACTTGCCAGGTCTAGAAATAGGTCTACATCTAAGAAGACATCAGGAACAAGTAACCTAGCAAGACCACATGTCCAAGGGTTTGACACTGGTATGGGCTTATCAGAATTTTTATAAAAGTAGGTGAAAAGAGAGTAACCTGTTGTGCCCGGGGTAACAACATCTTGAATGTTCTTGTACTCATCCTTGAAAACACCTGCATCAGCCTTTTTATTCTGTGTTGAACCTGGCAGGAGATGCAGAAACTCATCAGAGAAACTCGGCTTTCCTTTCTGTTCCTCGCCACTCCCACGACTTGTTGAAGCGACACTTCCAGCTCCGCTCATATTTGCAATGTTTGAATCTCCCTTTTCTTTTACCGATATTGAAACAAATCTAATTTCCAATATTAGCTATTTGTTCTGTGCACAACTTTTCTACAATTTAGGGCTCTCTGATCAATTTTGAATACACTGCAAACTACACAAAATATCACTCTCCTGAAAGTTAGCAACTTGGCTCTGAAAACTGAAAGCATGGTGAACGAGAATGACTGCTCTATCAACTCCTTATAGCCATCATTCAGAGTACACAACTCATAATTCAGAAACATCAGTTCTACCATTAATTCGGCATGCTGTGAACTTTGAAAAACCTAGCCGTAGTTGCACGAAGTTGACAGGAAATCAAATATTCAAAAATGGATCCTTGGAGAAATCATATAACCTTTAAGAAAGCTGACATGTCATATTCTGATTCACTGTCTGTCTCACATCTCAGCTACCCTTAATGCACAGTAATCAAAATTCAAGCCTCTGATTGGTTGTCAAGAGATTTACTCTGTCACGTCACAAAACTGCCGCCATTTCTTAGATCTTGTAATTAGGCGACCACGTGACTATATCAAGTCTCTTTGTTGTGGGCTTTTATCTTTAACCATGGTTCCATCTCAAGACTTGGCGATAATGCACTTTCATAACCTTGGCTGACCCAAGTTATCTTCTGGCGATCTCCCGACATAACTGAAATCAAAGTCGCGCGCAATTAACCCTAACTCATCTTTCTTTCTGAGACCTGGTGACTAGCCGTTGCTTTTAACCTTCACGGTTGTCTCCTTGTCGCTGGATGCCTTTACTCTGTTTCAAGACTATGCGATAATGCCTAGTCGCTCAATCGGGGAATCAAGCTCTGAGCATTTAAATTAACCTTAACAGGTTACAAGCGCCACTTTTTCACATCTGGCGACGGCGCGACATACCCTTATCGCCAAGTCGGGAGGACTTTTCCCTTGGGACACTTTTGTTTCCAGACTCTGCGACCACCGTCAAATCTTCTGATTCTTTCATATGATGGCTGGCGCTTAATCACTATATGTTCCTTACGCTTAAATCATTCCTAGACACCGTGACTGAAGGGAAACACCTTGGTCTCAAAGTCGCTGAATCCATTTCTTCTTTCTGGCGGCCATGCGATAACCTTCGCTCAACATCCACCCACCTTGTGACAAATGTCACTTAATCATTGGTTTTACTTGCTGCATAACGAAAACTAAAGCATTATCCCATTCTAGCGACATCCTGACCAAACATTATCGCAAACTTCAAACGGTTAGTCGCGTAGTCTGAGCTAAAATCTCTTAACCGTCATTCTATCCCGAGATCACGCGACTGAAAGAAAACTTAACTGTTAGCCTTGGCTTGATCTGGCGATGACGCGATATGAAGTAATCGCAGAGTCTGAGAACATTTTCCTAACTGTTTAAATTCTCTAGCGATCACCCGACTGACAGTGGGTCCCATCTTTTCAAAGCCTTACGACATGGTTCTCACGACTACCCGACATGAAGAAATCGCTAAGTCTCAGAATATTGAAGGAATATTCTATTTTTAAAAGAGACTACACGACACAAGGAAAATGCAGAGTCAGGAAGACATATGGAATATTCGGCTGGGTAACACGACGAGATGACTTATAATGAAACACATGCCTTAAGTGAATGAAAAAGGTAACGCTGAAACATAAGGCATGGCTTAGGGTTTGAAATTCATCATTTTAACACTTGGATCACTAGGGTTTTTCAGGGTTTTTGTAATTTTGAGCAAAGCTTAGACATGAAAACTTAAAACTTGACAGAGAAAGGGACAAGAAATGAGGAGAACCAGCAAAAATAGGAAATACAACCAACAGTGGCTCTAACTGAGGATGGTTAAATGCACATTTATACTGAGAACCACAGAATCTCTGGTTGCAGACCAACCCTCTAACAGAGAAAAACCCTAAATCAAGAAGGGAAATATGTAAAAAATTTACAAACAAGGGACAAGGAAAGGAGAATATAATACAAACTTACTTGTGCACCTTGAATCTTTAGTCGAAGAAAGGCTTCAAGAACTGCCCATGCACAGGCAACTCAAAGAGGTTTCCTTCCATATTCTTCAATAAGTATAAATCTTTGCCAAATTTTTGTGCAATAATGAATGGCCCTAACCACAAAGATTCAAACTTCTTATGCTTGCCTTTATCCTCTGCCCTTGCATTCCACTGGAGAACTAGATCAACTTGGAACTTTCTCTCAGTAGCCCTCCTGTCAAAAAGATACTTCATTTTTTGCTGTAGCTTTATATTTTCTTTCTAACCATTTCTCCTTATCTCATCCAATTCATTCAGGTGCATCATTCTGTTTTGCATATTGTCAGAGACATCTAAATGTTCCTCTTGAATGAATTGGCAGATGGGCAAAAAATTGTTGATGGGCAATTTTTCTTGTAAATCATACACTAACTCAAAAGGTGATTGACCAGTTACCTTCTTTAGTGTGATCCTATCAGCCCACAGAGCTAATCTCAATTTTGTATGTCATGTCCTTTTGTTTTGTTCCAGAGTCCTTTTCAATATTTTCAAAAGGCTTTTATTGCTAGACTCAGCTTGTCCATTGGCCTGTGGATGATATGGGGATGAATATGATATTGTAATC
>MU221003.1:178712-190473 GCA_018584345.1 Thuja plicata
AAGCACCATCAAAATACATTTTCCATATCCCATCTTCTTGTAAAATTAATTCTTTACTTAAAGAATCAACTCCTTGATCTTGAGAACAAGGTTCTTCTTTTTGCATTCTGAAATTTTTCATGTCTATGTCAATGCAATAGTTCACATGAGTATCTTCATATTTTTCTATCATGTGGGGAGTTCGGCTCTCCCTTAAAACATTGACATTCTCTCCTGCAATATTAAAAGTAGCAAATGAAAAATCATTTTGTATACTTCCCTCCATTGAAGCACTCCACTTTCTTGATAGCAACATGCCATAATGAGGTGGTATATCAACCACAAGAACATTCATTGTCATAACCACATCAGGGCAAAGTGCCAGTCTATAAGGCATGGCTTCAATAGTACCAATTACAGGGACTTCTCTAGAATCCATAGCTCTACACCTACCATGAGGTGTGTCAACTTGTAGGCCCATGGCCTTCATGATCTCAACAGGCATAACTGTATTAGAAGCTCCTAAATCAATCATGCAATTCTTAAGCATTTTATCATTTATTATCAATGACAGAAAAAATGGGTCCACCACCTTTGGAGAAGAATTAGCATTTAGAAATATTTGAGGAATCTCAGATGTTAACATCTCATCCTCATTTCCCTTGACAGGTGGCATCTCAGATACATATACTGAATCTTGGACCTTGATTACAGGTACACTGTCAAGTAATGACATCACCTTTTCCTTATGTTCTTTGATCCTCATCATTTCCAGAAATGGTACCTTAACTGTCATCTGAGACAAATATTGACCCATATCAACCGGAGTATAGCAAATGTCTGCAACTTCAGTGTCTTCACTATGTTTCTTGTGAAATGACTCCTTCAATCTTTTATTTTCTATTCTTTGAACAGGAACAATCTTTTCTTGGCCCTTGTCATTTTCATCTTGTGCCACATTTGACTGCACAGTTTTTGTGATGACCTTGACCTTGTGTTTATTTATATCTTTTTTAGGTTCCTCTTTTTTCTAAACATATTGAGGCCCTATTTTATTGTCCTTTATGAAAATACCTGAAGGCTGGCCACTAGTTCCACCTACCACTCTGTTTCTTAAGTGGTAATTGCTTCTAGCTTTGTTCACTAACTGAGCAGTGATTCTAGCCTTCTCTTCATCTGAAGCCTTTCTTATGAATGGAACTTCTTGGCTATCTTGAGAATAGCATCTAATATCATCATTAGTTTCATCCACTTCACTGTCAGATTACAACTCATTATCATCGAACGGTTGACCGATTCGGGGAAGTACAACCTCAGAATAGCTTGTTATGAGATTGCAGCTGATTATGATCGAATGGTTGACCGATTCAGCGATGTGGAACCTCATAATGGCTTGTTATGAGATTAAAACTCATTATCATCAAATGGTTGACCGATTCGGCGATGTGGAACCTCAGAATAGCTTGCTATGAGATTGCAGCTCATTATCATCGAACGGTTGACCGATTCGGCAATGTGGAACCTTAGAAAAGCTTGTTATGAGATTGCAACTCATTATCATTGAACGATTTATCTATTCGGTGATGTCGAACCTCAGAATAGCTTGTTATGAGATTACAACTCATTACCATTGAACGGTTGATCAATTCCACAATGTGGAACCTCAGAACAGCTTGTTATGAGATTACAACTCATTATCATCGAACGGTTGACCGATTCGGCAATGTGGAACCTCAGAACAGCTTGTTATGAGATTGCAGCTCATTATCATCGAACAGTTGACCGATTCGGCGATATGGAACGTCAAAATAGCTTGTTATGAGATTACAACTCATTATCATCAAACGGTTGACCGATTCGGCGATGTAGAACCTCAGAACAGCTTGTTATGAGATTGAAGCTGATTATCATCTAACGGTTGACCGATTCGGCGATGTGGAACCTCAGAACAGCTTGTTATGAGATTACAACTACTTATCATTGAACGGTTGATCGATTCGGCGATGTGGAACCTCAAAATGGCTTGTTATGAGATTACAACTCATTATCATCGAACGGTTGACTGATTCAGTGATGTGGAACCTCAGAACAACTTGTTATGAGATTGGAGCTCATTATCACCGAACGGTTGATCGATTCGGCGATGTGGAACCTCAAAACAGCTTGCTATAAGATTACAACTCATTATCATTGAACGGTTGACAGATTCAGTGATGTAGAACCTCAGAACATCTTGTTATGAGATTGCAATTGATTATCATCGAACGGTTAACCCATTCGGCAATGTGGAACCTCAGAACAGCTTTTTATGAGATTACAACTCATTATCATCGAACGGTTGATCGATTCGGCGATGTGGAACCTCAGAACAGCTTGTTATGAGATTACAACTCATTATCATCGAAAAGTTGACCGATTCAACAATGTAGAACCTCAAAACAGCTTGTTATGAGATAGCAGCTGATTATCATCGAACGATTGACTGATTCGGTGATGTGGAACCTCAGAACGGCTTGTTATGAGATTACAACTCATTATCATCGCACGGTTGACCGATTCGGTGATGTGGAACCTTAGAATAGCTTGTTATGAGATTATAGCTCATTATCATCAAATGGTTGACCGAATCGGTGATGTGGAACCTCAGAACAACTTGTTATGAGATTGCAACTCATTATCATGGAACAGTTGATCGATTCGGTGATGTGGAACCTCAAAATAGCTTATTATGAGATTACAACTCATTATCATCGAACGGTTGATCAATTCGGCAATGTGGAACCTCAGAATGGCTCGCAATGAGATTACAACTCATTATCATCAAACGGTTTACCAAATCGGCGATGTGGAACATGAGAACAGCTTGTTATGAGATTGCAGCTCATTATCATCGAATGGTTGACCAATTTGGTGATGTAGAACCTCAGAATAGCTTGTTATGAGATTACAACTCATTATCATCGAACGGTTGATTAATTCAGCAATGTGGAACCTCAGAATGATTTGTTATGAGATTACAACTCATTATCATCGAACGGTTGACCGATTAGGCGATGTGGAACCTCAAAATAGCTTGTTATGAGATTGCAGCTCATTATCATCGAACGATTGATCGATTCGACGATGTGGAACCTCAGAACAGCTTGTTATGAGATTACAACTCATTATCATTGAATGGTTGATCGATTCGGCGATGTAGAACCTCAGAACAGCTTGTTATGAGATTGTAGATGATTATCATCAAATGGTTGACCGATTCGGTGATGTGGAACCTCAGAATAGCTTGTTATAAGATTGCAACTGATTATCATCGAACAGTTAACCGATTCAGCGATGTGCAACCTTAGAACGGATTGTTATGAGATTACAACTCATTATCACCGAACGGTTGACAGATTCGGCGATGTGGAACCTAAGAATAGCTTGTTATGAGATTGTAGCTCATTATCATCGAATGGTTGACCGATTCGGTGATGTGGAACCTCAAAACAGCTTGTTATGAGATTACAACTCATTATCATCGAATGGTTGATCGATTCGGCGATGTGGAACCTCAGAACAGCTTGTTATGAGATTACAACTCATTATCATCGAACGATTGACCGATTCGGCGATGTAGAACCTCAGAACAGTTTGTTATCAGATTACAGCTGATTAACATCGAACGGTTGACCGATTCGGCGATGTTGAACCTCAGAACGGCTTGTTATGAGATTAAAACTCATTATCATCGAATGGTTGACCGATTCGGCAATGTGGAACATCAGAACAGCTTGTTATGGGATTGCAGCTCATTATCATCGAACGGTTCACCGATTCGGCGATGTGGAACCTCAGAATAGCTTGTTATGAGATTGCAACTCATTATCATCGATTTGGCGATGTGGAACCTCAGAACAACTTGTTATGAGATTACAACTCATTACCATAGAACGGTTGATCGATTCGGCGTTGTGTAACCTCAGAACGGCTTGTTATGAGATTACAACTCATTATCATCGAACGGTTGACCGATTCGGCGATGTGGAACCTCAGAACAGCTTGTTATGAGATTACAGCTGATTATCATCAAACGGTTGACCGATTCGGCGATGTGGAACCTCAGAACAGCTTGTTATGAGATTACAACTCATTATCATTGAACGGTTGACCGATTCGGTGATCTAGAACCTCAGAACGTATTATGAGATTTCAGCTGATTATCATCGAACGGTTGACCGATTCGGTGATGTGTAACCTCAGAACGGCTTGTTATGAGATTACAACTCATTATCATCAAACAGTTGACTGATTCGGCGATTTGGAACCTCAGAACAGCTTGTTATGAGATTGTAGCTCATTATCATTGAACGATTGACCGATTCGGCGATGTGGAACCTCAGGACAGCTTGTTATGAGATTACAACTCATTATCATCGAACAGTTGACCGACTCGGTGATGTAGAACCTCAGAACAGCTTGTTATGAGATTGCAAGTGATTATCATCGAACAGTTGACAGATTCGGCGATGTGGAACCTCAGAACGACTTGTTATGAGATGACAACTCAGTATCGTCAAACGGTTGACCGATTCAGCGATGTGGAACCTCAGAACAGCGTGTTATGAGATTACAACTCATTATCATCCAACGGTTGATCGATTCGGCGATGTGGAAGCTCAGAAAAGCTTGTTATGAGATTGCAGCTGATTATCATCAAACGGTTGACCGATTCGGCGATGTGGAACCTCAAAAGAGCTTGTTATGAGATTGCAACTCATTATCATCGAACGGTTGATCGATTTGGCGATGTAGAACCTCAGGACAGCTTGTTATGAGATTAAAACTCATTATCATAGAACGGTTGATCGATTCGGCGATGTGGAACCTCAAAATGGCTTGTTATGAGATTACAACTCATTATCATCGAGCGGTTGACCGATTCGGCGATGTGGAAACTCAAAACAACTTGTTATGAGATTGCAGCTCATTATCATCGAATGGTTGACCGATTCAGCGATGTGGAACCTCAGAACAACTTGTTATGAGATTGCAACTCATTCTCATCGAATGGTTGATCGATTCGGCGATGTGGAACTTCGGAATAGCTTGTTATGAGATTACAACTTATTATCACTGAACGGTTGATCAATTCGGCGATGTGGAACCTCAGAACGGTTTGTTATGAGATTACAACTCATTATCATCGAACGGTTGACCGATTCGGTGATGTAGAACCTCAGAACAGCTTGTTATGAGATTGTAGCTGATAATCATCGAATGATTGACCGATTCAGCGATGTGGAACCTCAGAATGGCTTGTTATGAGATTACAACTTATTATCATCAAATGGTTGACCGTTTCGGCGATGTGGAACCTCAGAAAAGCTTGTTATAAGATTGTAGCTCATTATCATCAAACGGTTGACCGATTCGGTGATGTGAAACCTCAGAACAACTTGTTATGAGATTGTAACTCATTATCATCGAACGGTTGATCGATTCGGCAATGTGGAACCTCAGAACGGCTTGTTATGAGATTACAACTCATTATCATCGAACAGTTGACCGATTCGGCAATGTGGAACCTGAGAATAGCTTGTTATGAGATTGCAGCTCATTATCATCAAACAGTTGACTGATTCGGCGATGTGGAACCGCAGAACAGCTTGTTATGAGATTACAACTCATTATCATCGAACGGATGACCGATTCAGTGATGTAGAACCTTAGAACAACTTGTTATGAGATTGCAGCTGATTATGATCAAACGGTTGACCGATTCAGCGATGTGGAACCTCAGAATGGCTTGTTATGAGATTACAACTCATTATCATTGAATGGTTGACCGATTCGGCGATGTGTAACCTTATAATAGCTTGTTATGAGATTGCAGCTCATTATCATCAAACGGTTGACTGATTCGGCGATGTGGAACCTCAGAACAGCTTGTTATGAGATTGCAACTCATTATCATCGAACGGTTGATCGATTTGGCGATGTGGAACCTTAGAATAGCTTGTTATGATATTACAACTCATTATCATCGAACGGTTGATTGATTCGGCGATGTAGAACCTAAGAACGGCTTGTTATGAGATTACAACTCATTATCATCGAATGGTTGACCGATTCGGCAATGTGGAACCTCAAAACAGCTTGTTATGAAATTGCAGCTAATTATCATCAAACAGTTGACTGTTTCGGTGATGTGGAACTTCAAAACAGCTTGTTATGAGATTACAACTCATTATTATCGAACTGTTGACCGATTCGGTGATGTAGAACCTCAGAACAACTTGTTATGAGATTACAGCTGATTATCATCGAATAGTTGACTGATTCGGCGATGTGGAACCTCAGAATGACTTGTTATGAGATTACAACTCATTATCATTGAACAGTTGACCGATTTGGCGATGTGGAACCTCAGAACAGCTTGGTATGAGATTGCAGCTCATTATCATTGAACGATTGACCGATTCGGCGATGTGGAACCTCAACAGAGCTTGTTATGAGATTGCAACTCATTATCATTGAACGGTTGATCAATTTGGCGATGTAGAACCTCAGAATAGCTTGTTATGAGATTACAACTCATTATCATAGAACGGTTGATCGATTCGGCGATGTGGAACCTCAAAACAGCTTGTTATGAGATTATAACTCATTATCATTGAACGGTTGACCGATTCGGCGATGTGGAAACTCAAAACAACTTGTATGAGATTGCAGCTCATTATCATCGAACGGTTGACCGATTCGGCGATATGGAACCTCAAAACAGCTTGTTATGAGATTGAACCTCATTATCATCGAATGGTTGATCGATTCGGCAATGTGGAACCTCGGAATAGCTTGTTATGAGATTACAACTCATTATCACCGAACGGTTGATCGATTCAGCGATGTGGAACCTCAGAATGACTTGTTATGAGATTACAACTCATTATCATCAAACGGTTGACCGATTCGGCGATGTAAAACCTCCGAACAGCTTGTTATGAGATTGGAGCTGATTATTATCAAATGGTTGATCCATTCGGCGATGTGGAACCTCAGAACAGCTTGTTATGAGACTACAACTCATTATCATCGAATGGTTGACCAATTCGGCAATGTAGAACCTCAGAACAGCTTGTTATGACATTGCAGCTGATTATCATCGAACAGTTCATCGATTCGGCGATGTGGAACCTCAAAACAGCTTTTTATGAGATTACAACTCATTATCATCAAACAGTTGATCGATTCGGCAATGTGGAACCTCATAATGGCTTGTTATGAGATTACAACTCATTATCATCGAACGGTTGACCGATTCGGCGATGTCGAACCTCAGAACAGCTTGTTATGAGATTGCAGCTCATTATCATCGAATAGTTGACTGATTTGGCGATGTCGAACCGCAGAACAGATTGTTATGAGATTACCACTCATTATCATCGAATGGTTGACCGATTCGGCAATGTAAAACCTCAGAACAACTTGTTATGAGATTGCAGCTGATTATCATCAAACGATTGACCGATTCAGCGATGTGGAACCTCAGAATGGCTTGTTATGAGATTACAACTTATTATCATCAAATGGTTGACCGATTCGGCGATGTTGAACCTCAGAACAGCTTATTATGAGATTGCAGCTCATTATCATCAAACGGTTGACCGATTCGGTGATGTGAAACCTCAGAACAACTTGTTATGAGATTGCAACTCATTATCATCGAACGGTTGATCGATTCGGCAATGTGGAACCTCAAAACAGCTTTTTATTAGATTACAACTCATTATCATCGAACAGTTGACCGATTCGGCGATGTGGAACCTCAGAACAGGTTGTTATGAGATTGTAGCTCATTATCATCGAACAGTTGACTGATTCGGCGATGTGGAACCGCAGAACAGCTTGTTATGAGATTACAACTCATTATCATCGAACAGTTGACCGATTCGGAGATGTAGAACCTCAGAACAGCTTGTTATGAGATTACAGCTGATTATGATTGAACGGTTGACCGATTCAGCGATGTGGAACCTCAGAATGGCTTGTTATGAGATTACAACTCATTATCATCAAATGGTTGACCGATTCAGCGATGTGGAACCTCAGAATAGCTTGTTATGAGATTGTAGCTCATTATCATCGAACGGTTGACCGATTCGGCCATGTGGAACCTCAGAATAGCTTGTTATGAGATTGCAACTGATTATCATCAAACAGCTAACCGATTCAGCAATGTAAAACCTCAGAACGGCTTGTTATGAGATTACAACTCATTATCATCGAACGGTTGCCCGATTCGGTGATGTGTAACCTCAGAACAGCATGATATGAGATTACAGCTCATTATCATCAAACGGTTGACCGATTCGGTGATGTGGAACCACAGAATAGCTTGTTATGAGTTGCATTGCAGCTCATTATCATTGAACAGTTGACCGACTCGGTGATGTGGAACATCAGAACAGCTTGTTATGAGATTGCAACTCATTATCATCGAACGGTTGATCGATTCGGTGATGTGGAACCTCAGAACAGCTTGTTATGAGATTACAACTCATTATCATCGAACAGTTGATCGATTCGGTGATGTGGAACCTTAGAACGGCTTGTTATGAGTTTAAAACTCATTATCATCGAATAGTTGACCAATTTGGCGATGTGGAAGCTCAGAATAGCTTGTTATGAGATTGCAGCTTAGTATCATCGGACGGTTGACCGATTCGGTGATGTGGAACCTCAGAACAGCTTGTTATGAGATTACAGCTCATTATCATCGAACGGTTGACCGATTCGATGATGTGGAACCTCAGAACAGCTTGTTATGAGATTGCAGCTCATTATCATCGAACGGTTGACCGATTCTGTGATGTGGAACCTCAGAATGGCTTGTTATGAGATTGCAGCTCATTATCATCGAACAGTTGACTGATTCGTCAATGTGGAACCTCATAATAGCTTGTTATGAGATTGCAACTCATTATCATCGAACGGTTGATAGATTCGATGATGCGGAACCTCAGAAAAGCCTGTTATGAGATTACAACTCATTATCATCGAACGGTTGATCGATTCGGTGATGTAGAACCTCAGGACAGCTTGTTATGACATTGCAACTCATTATCATCAAACGGTTGATCTATTCGACGATGTCAAAACTCAGAATAGCTTGTTATGAGATTACAACTCATTATCATCAAACGGTTGATTGATTCGGCGATGTGGAACCTCAGAACGACTTGTTATGAGATTACAACTCATTATCATCAAATGGTTGACCGATTCGGCGATGTGGAACCTCAGAATAGCTTGTTATGAAATTGCAGCTCATTATCATCGAACGATTGTCCGATTTAGCAATGTGGAACCACAAAATAGCTTGTTATGAGATTACAACTCATTATCATCGAATGGTTGACCGATTCGGCGATGTAGAACCTCAAAATAGCTTGTTATGAGATTGCAGCTAATTATCATCGAACGGTTGACCGATTCGGTGATGTGGAAGCTCAGAACGGCTTGTTATGAGATTACAACTCATTATTATCGAACAGTTGACCGATTCAGCAATGTGGAACCTCAGAATAGGTTGTTATGAGATTGGAGCTCATTATCATCAAATGGTTGACCAATTCGGCGATGTGGAACCTCAGAATAGCTTGTTATGAAATTGCAACTCATTATCATCGAAGGGTTGATCGATTTGGCGATGTGGAACCTCAAAATAGCTTTTTATGTGATTACAACTCATTATCATTGAACGGTTGATCGATTCAGTGATGTGGAACCTTAGAACGGCTTGTTATGAGATTACAACTCATTATCATCAAACGATTGACCGATTCGGCGATGTGGAACCTCAGAACAGCTTGTTATGAGATTGCAGCTCATTATCATTGAACAGTTGATCAATTCAGAGATGTGGAACCTCAGAATAGCTTGTTATGAGATTGCAACTCATTATCATCAAACGGTTAATTGATTCGGCAATGTGGTACCTCATAACAGCTTCTTATGAGATTATAACTCATTATCATCGAATGGTTGACCGATTCGATGATGTGGAACCTCAGAATAGCTTGTTATGAGATTGCAGCTCATTATTATCGAACGGTTGACCGATTCTGCGATGTGTAACCTTAGAACAGCTTGTTATGAGACTACAACTCATTATCATCGAATGGTTGATTCGGCGATGTGGAACCTCAGAATAGCTTGTTATGAGATTACAGCTGATTATCACCGAACGGTTGACCGATTCGGCGATGTGGAACCTCAAAATGGCTTGTTATGAGATTGTAGCTCATTATCATCAAACTGTTGACCGATTCAGCGATGTGGAACCTCAGAACAGCTTGTTATGAGATTGCAGCTCATTATCATCAAATGGTTGATCGATTCGGCGATGTGGAACCTCAGAATAGCTTGTTATGAGATTACAACTCATTATCATCGAATGGTTTATCAATTTGGCGATGTGGAACCTCAGAATGATTTGTTATGAGATTACAACTCATTATCATCGAACGGGTGACTGATTCAGCGATGTGGAACCTCAGAACAGCTTGTTATGAGATTGCAACTCTTTATCATCGAACGGTTGATCGATTTGGCAGGGTGGAACCTTAGAATAACTTGTTATGAGATTGCAGCTAATTATCATCGAACGGTTGACCGATTCGGCGATGGGGAACTTCAGAACAGCTTGTTATGAGATTACAACTCATTATCATTGAACGGTTGACTGATTCGGTGATGTGGAACCTCAGAACAGCTTGTTATGAGATTGCAGCTCATTATCATTGAACCGTTGACCAATTTGGCGATGTGGAACCTCAGAATAGCTTGTTATGAGATTTCAACTCATTATCATCGAACGGTTGATCGATTCGGCGATGTGGAACCTCAGAACAGCTTGTTATGAGATTAGTTTGTCACTTATAAAAAGAATCTTGGGTAAATGAACATGTGCTTAATTTGTTTGGGAGAAACTATGGATCAAGAATGTATACACTCTTTTGCTTGTGGAAAATTAGAAATATTGATCTCCATTAGTTATCCATTTTACTTTCTTGCATTTACCTTTAGAGGGCCTAACAAGAGAGTAATCTTTTGGGAACGACCCAAGTGGGAAGGAAGTGCACCCGACTACTCCATCCCACTATAATCAAAATCTTCCTTCAATCCAAAGAGAGGGAATACTTGTCTATTATCTACTTCTAATGTTTCTTCATGTGTAGGGCCTATTTGTCTCAATCTTTCTAAACAAGACACTTGTTTAGGTGCTTGTAGGGTCATCTTGGTCACAAACTTGTTTACAAGACTACAAGGGAAGTACATCCAACTTGTATAAGGCCGAGAGGTCTCAATATTTCTTGTGAGAGTATACTTTTTGGGTTCTTTTAGGGCTATAGGCCTCAATTTCTCTTGTGGAACTACAAGGGGTAGTCATGGATAGAGGTCCTTACTAAATACCTTAAGTTAGAGGTTTCCCTATTTACTTCCAAAAGTATCACAATATTTGTGCAAGGATTGATCCAAGTGGAGTTACCTGGATCACCTCAATATTACTCACCATATGTATTCCCTTGGATACAAATCCATGAAAAATCCAACATGACTTTGTGTGAGGTGAAGGAGTATCAAGTTATGAGAAAAGGTTTTGATATAATTGATTTCCATAGGTAGTTCTTGCTTGATGTGTTTTTGATTTGTGTTGAGACTCGTGGGAGTCTTTGTGAACATACACTTGACACTCTTGGAACATTGCAAACAAACTTTAGACCTCACAAGTGCTTGT
>MU221008.1:0-10409 GCA_018584345.1 Thuja plicata
CAGTATCATCACCACAGGAAGAACTTAAGAAAATGGAACCGATAATAAAATTGAGTTTCTTTTTGCAACAGAACCACCCCTCATTTGGTCGTCCAAAATATCATATATAGCCACGCAGGGCTTAATTTAGTTTTAAAATTAACTACCTCAAAAATAGCAGGAACTTTGGAAACAAACTAAAATAGAAAACTACTTAGAGAACTAATTGGCCAATTGGCCTATTTTAGCTCCAGCATTGGTGTTCATGGCCTTCTCCATTGTCTTCCATTCCTCGAATGCCATAGAAAATTCTATCTCAGTTTTTGATTTGGTTCGGCAGTCACTTTAAACCTTTGCAACCAAACATCTTTGAAGCACTGCGTCTGTTGGGTTTTTCTTGCAATTACCTTCAGATGTTCATCTCCGTAGACCACCATTGATTCCACATGAGCTAGGATCGAATGTTCAGTTATCCTGATTTCTTTGGCAGCTTTCAAGTTTTCCAACTTTTTCTGGAAGTAGGACATCACCTTAGACATTTCACCGCTGGCTTCATTTTCTAGTCCAGTGATCTTCCCTGTACATTCATTTTGTGCCAACAAGGTGTCTCTCAGGTTGATCTGAGCTTCAATTATCTGTGATGACTCATCTATCACCTGTTCATATAATGAACTTTTCCATTCCAAATTCACTTTGACCACAAACAGTGAATTTTCATCCATATCAGGCCTGCCTTTTCAGAAATAAACTTATTTATACCATATGTATAAATAGTCTCCATATTATGCATCTCAATTTCTAATTTTCCCCTTTTCTTTTTCCACAATTCCACATCATTTTCTACTGTATCTAATAATTGTTCAGCTTTTTTCATCACATTATCAAAATCACTTGCAAACCTAGTAATTTCTTCATTTACCTTATCCGTCAATTTGTAGAAAGTTGTTGATATTGATCTATCTTTGTGTACCTGATCTAGGAATTTCTGACTTTCAGGAGACTTTACATCCAAATCAAAAGGGACCATTGTCAGTGGCTGAGGAAAAGGATTGTGAAGTTGGTGAATATACTTAGCCATTTCACAAAGGGCCTATTTCAGTTTTATCTTATCTTCAGCATCCTTTTTCACTCGGTGACTGATCTTCTTATTAGCTAAATCAAAGATCTTTAGGTCAGTAGCCCTAGTGGACATGCCCAGATCTATCTTTTCCATATGGAAATCACTTTCTGTAATCTCATCACTGGTTTTATCTGAGTTTGGTATGAATATCTCTACCATCTAGTGTCATATTTTAGTATCCACATTGACCATGGCTTCTACAATTGGCTTCTTTCTTCTTGGGGTTTTCTTGAGATATTTACTAACCATATCTCCAATAGGAGCTGATATTGGACCAATGCCCCTTTTCTTGTTAACCGAAAGCCCCAACCAGTTGGGACTCTTTGGTGTAGAGGTGTCAGTAGAAGGGGTTGATACTAACATGTTTTTGTTATCTTCTCCTGCCATTTGAATCTTCAGAGGGCTTGCTGGACTCTTATCCATTTTAACCTTTCGTTTATGTTGTTTTTCACTCTCTTGCTGTTTGGAGTCAACTGTAATGCAGGGGATTGGTTCTGCCTTTTCATTCCTTTTGCTCCTGGTTCTTGTAATCCTCGAGGATTGTATAGGGATTGTTTCTCCCTTTTCAGTATGATCTTCAATTTTGGTTTTGGATAAACCTACAGAAAGCAATTCCTCTTTTTCATTAGTAATTGTGGGAGAAGTGGTGAGTTTCAAAATCCTTATACTCTTCCCGGTTACAGAGACAGGGATTTCTTGTTTATTCTTCTTGCTTATTTCCTTCAACCACTTGTTTTGTCTTTTGAACACACTCTCATAAAAAACATCCAAATCATCTACCTCTTCTCTTCCCCAATCTATTTTCCTAGCCACTGCTTCGCTATTTGGTTTTGCACATTCGGCTTCTGTCACATCTTCTTCTACATCAGTGCCAAGCCCTTTTCTTTTAAAAGGCAGTCGCAGGTTAATAATCTAATCTAGTGAAAATTGGGAATGCATTCTTTTCACAACCTCAAATTCATCAATACAGTAAGCCCAATAGTCTTCCAAAGTTGGCTGATGTAAGAAGGTGGCATCTATCTTGAAATGGTTCGCCACAAATTTCTTGCTATCAAAATAGTTGCAGCTTTGATAATAAGGGAGATTGAATATTTTGATCTCGGTATCAGGAGAAGACATACCATGTGTTAATCTCAGGTGATAGTGTCCCAAATCAATAGGAAAGAATGAACCCACTCCCCTTTTGAGCTTGAATTTCAAACCGACCTAGATAATTTGCCTGCATATTTCCAACAGAATGTACTTATCTAGACAATAGCATGGGAGCTTCACAGGTTCACCACTAAAGCCTCCTACCCTTAAATAGATAAAGGTGTGGAATTGAATAAAGAAACTACCATAGGCCTTAATCAAATCCATAGCCTCTTCAGACATTCTGCAATTTATCCTCCCCCTCAACTCAAAGACAAGCTTGGCCAAAAATGTATCTTGCACCCTTCAAAAATTTCTTAGGTTCTTCTCCTTTTGTAGATAAGCATGGTATTCATAGATCATCATGTCATCTCTCCATGGTTGATGAGGTAGACCCTCCTAGTTTCTGCAAATGGATAGAATATAAAACAAGTATGAGGACATGTAGAAATTAGAGGCTTATGCAGACTGGGATAGCTCTTCATCTAGCTTTGTCACTATTACTTTAGCCCAGTCAACATATTTTCCATCAGTCAAAATGGTTTGAATGAGAATTTACATCCATTCCTCCAACATTATGTCATTCATTTTTCCCCTCAGTCTGTTTAGCATGACAACAATATCTCTTACCTCTCTTACCAAATGGTCCTTTCTTAGAGGCTTGGGAAGTCTGGAACCTCCTCTTTCAGCTTTGGATAACCAGTCTCTAGCTATATGGTTGCTATAATCTCTGAAATTGCAGAGAAAATATTCTTTAGCTTTTTTCAAAATCATAGGCGACATAAGTCTTTGTGGGGGGAATTCTCAAGGCTTCCATCACTGTTTGTCGGTTCACAAACACCAACATTTCTCCAGAAGGAAGGTAGATACATTTATTCACCCTGTCATACCTATTTCTATACTTCATCACCAATTCAGGGCATGGAGTCACTTCAGGAAAACCAGCAGCCTCCAACAAACCGTTCTCAACGATTTTGGCTGATATAGTCTCAGCTTTGGCATTTCTAACTCTGTGAACAATCTCTACAATGTCATCATTGACAAGAATTGTATCTCCCATTTCTGGGAAATAAATACTTATAGGAGAAAACTTATTCTCCTTTACAAATTTGGCATGTTGGGCCTACTTACTAGAACTACTCATGATAAATCCTAGCACTACTGATTCGGGAAAAGATATGAAACAATGGAAATTTCCTCTTTATAGCATGCAATTCTTAAATACTAGAAAGGAAAATAAGAGAAAATACTTTGAGACTCACTGATGCCAACACTTCTACTTATAGAGAAAAACCTTCAATGATCTTCAGTCCCATCTAGCTTTCGAACAGAAGGTGAAAATAGAAATGGCAAAGAAAGGAAAGCCAAATACATACATTTAAGTCACCTCTTTTTAGAAATTATGATTACTTGTCATGAATCAATGATTCCTACCGTCAATAGCTGGCCACGTCCCATCGCATTTCCTGCTTACTAGGGCAAACTATACTTTTAGTTGAGTTGATGTCACTCCCTGTCTTTTTGGAAATCAATTTCATAAATGTGAGTGACATTTGGCATGTGCCAAGTGTGTCCGATCATTATCACATTTCTGAATCTTGAACATTGAACTATGATGCACCAAGTTCAAAGTTTGAGATCTCACATGCCTTTAGCCATGAATTGACACAAATAATAAATATGACAAACTAACGCAGGACAAGTGAGGGGAAAATTAATTATGAGCATTAAAAGGTATGGTTCAAAATTCAAGATCTCAAAAAATGCGACGCTGAGATAGAAAAAGATGCATGCTAAAGAAATGACTAATGTAAAATGGGAAATTGAACTTTGAACTTTGAACTAGTGAGTTCAAGGTTCATAGTTCAATATTACATTACAGATCCGACGTGGGTTTGCAAAACTTACCGATCGAAGAGACGAGCGTGGACTTGCAAACCAGGAAATGGGATGTTGAACCTTAAACATTAAGTTCAAGGTTCAAGATTCAATATACAACCTGGCACTTTACATGTTACTTTGGGAAAAATTTAATCAAAGGCTTTTGACCTACAATAGGTGGCTCTGATTGGGGATAGGACCATGAGGGATGAAACAAAGAATTCCAAAAGTCTCTGGTTCCGCACAAAACTAAGCCTACAAGAAAGAAAAACTAACCTAAGACACAACAAAACAATATGTACATGAGAGGCTAAAACCTTACAGCTCATAAAGCTTGAGATCTTGTCCATTAAAGGACAAGGGCATTTCCGTTCCATCAACATACTTCAATCTGAAAGAGTTAGGACCAAGCTCTTGGTTAATCTCAAAGGGTCCTTTCCATAATGACTTGAACTTGTTGTGTGCTCCCCAGGGTTCTCGCCTTTTATCCCACATCAAAACTTTATCCCCTGTCATGAATTTTCTGGGTCGAGCTCTTCTATTGAAGATCTTTTTTACGCTAGCTTGGTGATTAGTGATGTGATCTACAATATGCTCCCTTTCTTCTTCAATCTTGCACAAATACATAATTATTTTCTCCAGACCATTGTGGAAATGTTGGTCTTCAATCACCTCTTGTGATTTAGCAACAACTAACTCTAATGGGAGAGAAAGCTGAGCTTCTACGCCATATACCAGCTCAAAAGGTGATATTCCTATGGCTCTTTTTGGTGAAGTGCGATCTGCCCATAATGATTCGTGCAATCTTTTATGCCAATCCCTGAAATTATCATCAACTAACTTCTTCATTATAGAAATCAAATTCTTGTTAGTTGATTTGGCCTGACCGTTACCCTGAGGAAAGTAGTCAGACAAGTGTGACAATTGAATGCCATTATCGTAATAGAAAAGATGCATTTCAAAAGAGGAGAATTTCTGTGTGTTGTCAGCTACTATCTCTGTTGGAACTCCAAATCTTACCAAAATATTTTCCTTTAGGAAAGAACAGACTATTTTTGAAGTGGTTTTTCTTACAGGAATGGCTTCTACCCATTTAATAAATTAGTCTGTTGCGGTCAGAATATTAGTATGACTTGCACTTGAAGGAGGATTTATGATGCAGGAGCATCCCAGGGTAGTTGGATATCCTGCATGTTTGGGAGATTTGATGGAGTTGTGTGGACTTATTTTCATGTGTGAGGGATTTGGTAGAGTTGTGTGGACCTACTTGGGTCTTGGGTAATTGGTTTTGATGTATTTAATGGAACTTGGCATGGTCTTGCTTGCTTGCCATGGACTGGGAGGAGCTCGGCCTTGCTTAGGAATTTGGTGTCTATTACAGGCCATTTAAGTAATTTTCCACAAATATTTAGAGGATGCAAATTTCAGGGATTGAAGAGGGCCTAGATTTCTACCTACGGTTCGAAGCACAAGTCCTAATTCATCCGGAGCTTGGAGATATCGCGATTTTACTAAGACATCAATTTTTGGGCATTTAATTGTTGTTGTTGGCCGACTTGTGGCATTTAATTTATGTGTTTATATTTAATTTATGTTTAGGGCCGACCTATGGCTTAGATTGGTATAATTACGGGTTGTGGGGGAAGTCTTTAGTCATTATTCATTTATCCTGGAGAAGAGGAAGAGGTAGAGGAGTGAGTTTTGAGAAGAGCTAGTGGATGCGGCTTGGGGGACAAGGGGATTGCTTGGTGGACTTGCGAGCACAAGTTTAGATCTTCCTTGGGGGCTCCTACCAGTTTGTGGATCTAGACTAGCTAGGATTATTCATCCACCTGGGAGAAGAGGAGGTGGTTGTGGAGCAAGTTTTGAGAGGAGCTAGTGGTTGCGGCTTGGGAAATAAGGAGATTGCTTGGTGGGCTTACGAGCACAAGTTTAGATCTTCCTTGGGTGTTCCTACCAGTGTGTGGATCTGGGCTAGCTAGGGTTTCTTTTGGATCTTGTGAGATCTTACAAATTTTCTATTGTAATTGCATTGTATTTGGCTGTAACCCAGAAGGCCTTACAGCTGGGCATGTTGGATGAAAATATAATGATTCTATTATGAGTATTTGCATTGTGTGGATATAAATCTCTATGTTGTTATTTATATTCCATTGTGTGGTTATTGGTTGGGGGCTAGGACATCTCCATTGGGGATCCTCCTACCTTGCCCTTCATCAATTTATAGGTCCTATGAAGTCTATACCCCATTGCTTAAATGGTTCTTCAATAACCACAAGTCTTAATGGTAAGGCTACCAAATGAGGTTTTTCAGAGAATAACTTACATTTTTTGCATTGTGCTACCCATTTGTAAGCATCTTTGAACATTCTGGGCTAATAGTAATAGTTCCTTGGTATCTTAAATGATGTTAGTAAGGAAGAGAAGTGTCCACTGCAAGCTTCATTGTTGAAGCAATTTCTTTTGCTGGTCTTCATCGACACATCAAAGGAACATTCCATCTAAGCCTCATTGGTATAATACATCATCAAAGATAACATACTTACCCAATTTTAATTTCAAATTCCTTTTCTCTTTTGCAGTGAGGTAATTTGGACATTCTCCATACGTCAAATAAAAGGCCACATTTGAGAACCATGCATCTTTCAGTCCAGTAAGCAGAGACAAAGGAATGTTATCTTTTGATTCTTCTTCATTTTCTGCAATCAAATTATAGAGTCCCTGACCCCTTATTAATTTGGTAGGTTTGATTTATAAATCAAACTCTTGCACTTTGGCTACCCATGTTGCCCCGTTATTCATAGACACCTCCTGCTGAGTTAGAATACTCTTGACAGCTGAATTCGGGACAAAGACGGTAGAGTGTAAATGAAGGATGTAATATCGGAACTGCTTAACAGCCTTCACCACTAAAAAAGATTGCTTTTGTGTGGGAGAGTACTTTAGTTCATGTTTCTTCAACGGCACACTCATGAAGGAAATGGGGACATCCTCATCAGCTTCATTTTTCTACAATAGGACACCAGACATAGTATATTCTGAATCATAACAATGTATCACAAAATATTTTTGGAAGTCTGGATGAGACAGCATCAGAGCTTGAGCAATTGCCTTTTTTACTTCATCAAAATATTTCTTGGCCTCTTCAGACCATTTGAAACTTTGTTTTTCACTTAACAGGTTTACCATAGGCCTAGTCGTTTCTGAGAATTCAGGTACAAATCTTCTCAAGAAGTTAATTTTCCCAAAGAAATATATTATTCCATTCCAGTTAGAGGGAAAACATAATTTTTGTATTTCTCGGACTCTTTCGGGGTCAATCTTAATTCCTTCTCTTGGAACTATTTGACCCAGTAACTTTCCCTCTATCACACAGAAGACAGATTTCTTTGGGTTTAGTGATATCCCTTGATTTCTACACTCTTGTTGAATGAGATTCAAATATTTTACATGTTTCTTCCTTTTACATGATAAAACAATCAATTCATCAAGGCAGAATACAATTATCTTATTTAGTAGGTGACCGAAGGAGGAATTCATGGCACATTGAAAGGTCGCTCCTGCATTAATCAAGCCAAATGGCATTCGATTATATGTGAATGTACCCCAAGGAGTAGTAAATGACATTTTATACTGATTGTTAGGGTTTACACTGATTTGGTTGTACCCTAAAAAACCATCTAGCATTGACATCATCTCGGAACCTGCAACCATTTGCAAAATATGATCCATGTTGGGGAGAGGGAAATTATCTTTCAGATTGGCCTGGTTCAAGTTTCTGAAATCTACATAGATTCTGATTTCATCATTTTTCTTGCAAACTGGTACTATGTTCGTGACCCAAGTAGAATGGTGAATTGGGTAGATTATCCTAGCACTCATCATTTTGTCTACTTCTCTAAAAATAGCAATGGAGACCCTAGGATTACAGTTCCTCAGTTTTTGTCTGAAGGGCTTGGCACCGGGTTTCAGTGGGATGTGATGTTGAAACTGTCCATTTTTAAAATCCTTCAAGTCCTCATATGACCAAGAAAACACATCTTTGAATTCTTTCAATATTTTTGTGAATATAACTTTTTCCTCTGGGTTACAACAAGTGCCTAGATTCACATATCTAGGATTTTCATAACTAGCTATATTTATTTTCTCAAAATCACCAGATTGCTTACCACTGGTCTCTTTAGTTTGCCTGATAAAATAATCACCATGGTCAAATAGGCTCTCCATTGTCATGAGGCATTTAGGGATATGATTTCCCTTCAATTGCATAATATCTCCCATTTTGTTCACCTGTTCATCTGCTCAAAACTCCTGACACTTAAATTCTGAACCTTTGAAAAATACTGAGGAGAATTTTTTAATACCCTGTAAGAATGTCAACACATGGGCATCGTCATTGAAGACTTTCCAACAATTAGCATTGTCTGGCATGCTAGGTCGATGAACTAGCTCTATAGTATACTGATTGTTGTCAAAATCAAGGTGGGGAATGAGTAATGCTGCAAAACCGACAAGTATGTCTTCTTTAGAATTTAATTCTCTAGGGACTGCCTCAATTGCAAATGCCTCAAAACCTTCAATTTCATCCCAAACCCTATTTCTATAATTCTTCATTCGCTCATTCTTTACTGTATATATGCCTCTCACCTGCTTCACAATTAACTCAGTATCCCCTTTTGCTTTCAGGATTTTGATACTTTTCCTCTTTGCTTCTTGAATACCAAGCATCAATGCTTCATATTCAGTGGTGTTATTTGTATTCTTGAATTCCAGTTTAAAAGCAAAAGGCAACTTCTCCCCAATAGGAGATATCAAAACTACCCCTGCACCCGAACCTGTAGAGGAGCAACTCCCGTCAAACTCAAGAATCCAAAATCCTTTATCTCTGGGAGGTTTCAACTCTGCAACATCTTCTTCTGGTAAGATCACATAATTAGCGAAATCTGTTTCTTGGTATAAGATTTGAGCTCTGCAATCTTCAGATGGGAAGACAATATATTTTGACTTGGTCTCAAGTTTTAAAACCACCTTCTGATTTCCAATGGGAATTATTACTTGTGACCAATCTAGTTTAATTTCTCCTCCTAAGTCTCCGCAGAAGGTTCAACTTAAGAGCATACCATACCTAGCAGGTATGTCTATGACACGGATGGTTAACTTTAGCCTTTTATTGGGATAGGTGGCTAACAAAACTTGAGAATCTTTGATTTGACCAAGTAATGGGACTTGTTTAGAATCCATCGAGTAACATTTTCCAAAGGTTTTTGTTAAGGGAAAATCTAGGGATTTTTCTATAGATGAAGGCTTTATATTATCTGATGCCCCTGAGTCTATGATGCATTTATCTGATGCTCCTGGTTCTTGTAATCCTCAGAGATTGTATAGGGATTGTTTCTCCCTTTTCAGTATGATCTTCAATTCTAGTATTGGATGCACCTACAGAAAACAATTCCTCATTTTCATTAGTAATTGTGGGAGAAGTGGTGAGTTTTGAAATCCTTATACTCTTCCTAGTTACTGAGACAGGGATTTCTTGTTTCTTCTTCTTGCTTATTTCCTTCAACCACTTGTCTGTTCTTTTAAACACACTCTCAAAAACAACATTCATATCATCTACCTCTTCTCTTCCCCAATCTATTTTCCTAGCCATTGCTTCGCTATTTGGTGTTGCACATTTGGCTTCTGTCACATCTTCTTCTACATCGGTGACAAGCACTTTTATTTTAAAAGGCAGTCGCAGGGTAATAATCTAATCCAGTGAAAACTGGGAATGCATTCTTTTCACAACCTCAAATTCATCAATATAGTCAGCCCAATAGTCTTCCAAACTTGGCTGATGTAAGAAGGTGGCATCTATCTTGAAATGGTTCACCACAAATTTCTTTCTATCAAAATAGCTGCAGCTTTGATAATAAGGGAGATTGAATATTTTGATCTCGGTATTAGGAGAAGACATACCATGTGTTAATATCAGGTGATAGTGTCCCAAATCAATAGGAAATAATGAACCCACTCCCCTTTTGAGCTTGAATTTCAAACCGACCTAGATAATTTTCTTGCATATTTCCAATAGAATGTACTTATCGAGACAATAGCATGGGAGCTTCACAGGTTCACCACTAAAACCTCCTACCCTTAAATAGATGAAGGTGGGGAATTGAATAAAGAGAATACCATAGGCCTTAATCAAATCCATAGCCTCTTTAGACATTCTGCAATTTATCGTCCTGCTCAACTAAAAGACAAGCTTGGCCAGAAACATATCTTGCACCCTTCAGAAATTTCTTAGGTTCTTCTC
>MU221025.1:9009-29751 GCA_018584345.1 Thuja plicata
TTTAATTAAAAGGGAGATTAAATCTTTTAATTAAATAAGAGGAATTTTATTTAATTAAAAGAGAGATTAAATCTTTTAATTAGATAAAAATGATCAAACCTTAGGAAATATTGAAATAATTGAATTAGTTACAATTTGATCAAGGAAATTGATTTGAATTGAAAATATTCCAAAGCATTGATTCAGAAATTTGATAAATTTATAAAATAATAAATGGGGCCCAAAGTCTAGGCGACCATTTTAGGGTGCTTACACCACCTTATTACTCCTAGTATTAATACCTTCCAAACTAATTTGGGTGAAAGGGTTGTGACCACCTCCTTTTTTATTCTTCTTTTTTCTTTTGACTATCTTTATATCTCTTTTATCATCCAATTGCGCGTTTAAAAAAAGAGATTCTTTATTACTATAGAAGCCCACTGGAGTATCTAGGACAATAGAGATGTCTACCGAAATATTATTGGTATTGAGAGACTCCAAATTACTAAGGCTATCAAATATATTATCCTGGAGAAAGGAGAAAAGAGGCTCCTCCTCTAGCTTTCCATATTTAGCGTCTAAGCATCCAGATTCTTTGCACAAAATAGGGTTGCTTTCATTTTCTTTTCATAACTAATCCTTTTCAACAGAATCAGACCATTATTTAAGGAGGGAAGTGGACTAAAACAAAGCCCATCCAAAGCAAAATTCATATCAATAACATTGGTTATAATCTAGGGAGGAGCCAAAATGATCTTGAACCAAGATGCAAATCAGAAGAGATCACGTCATTACGTGTTTCCTTAATTAAGGGTGCCAACTCTGAAATGATCTCAATACTATTCCCCAGCTCAACTTTACCATCACCAGCTCCCCTACCTTCTAAGGCCTCCTTAACCTTCCATTCTTTCTTGTTACCTCTAGATAAATGAGTATCCTTCACTTTCCCCTTACTCAAAGGACATATTGTGGCCTAGTGTCAAAATTTCTTGCATGTAATACAAACAAAGGGAAAGGATTCAAATTCCAAAGGTTATTGTGATATCCTTAGTCTAGACATTATTTCTATTAAAGAGGGAAAATTAGTGGATTGGATAACATTAATCCAGAGTCTAGAAAACCCAACCTAGATTTTGAGGTCATAGCATGGTCAATGGCTAGAAGATCCCCCAAAGAACTACCAATTCCATTAAACACACCCTCACTCCAAAATTCTAGTGGAAGCCCTGGTAATTTCACCCACACTGGGGTAGAATCCAAGAAAGCTCCATTTAGGTCAAGATTCGGTCCCCTTTTCCTTAGAGCTAAGGTTGATTTACAAAGCATCCAATGGCCCTCGTGGAGAGATTTCATCAAGTCCTCCTTTTTGGTAAAATAAAACCTAACTCGACACCTTTTTCCATAGCAGCAATATCAACTTGACCTTATAGGAACCATTTATAGCTAACATATTTTCACACCACATCAGTATTTGGTCTAGGACTAACAAATTTTCCAACTAGCACCAATTCCATGGCCATTATGGAGCTATCCAATACCAGATCAAGAACAAAAATAGTTAACTCACCTTTAGACAGATTTGAATTATTGTTCACCTCTGACAAGGAAGATGTTTGAGAAGGCCTCTTCCAAAACAAAGATAACCATGGTCTATCACCCTTGTTTTACCTACTTGGGGAGACAAAGGGTGGCCCACCTCCTCCTGGGTTAGGCGACACTTGGATAGCCCTATCATCCAAGTTCTTACCTTCTTCTGAAGCACTATTCAAGGCATATGATGCCTTACCTTCACACAATTATTTTTCTTCCCTTGATCCCCCTGCCACACCTATTTCCAAGCCCAGACGTGTAGCCTATCCTCCATTTCTCCCTTGGTTCAAACATGAATTCTCCCCTTCACTGTTCAAACCACCTTTCCTGCCCATAGCATTTTTCAATAGGTGTATTTTATTTTATAGTTATGTTATTATTAGGGTTAGAGTAATCATTATTATGGTTAGGTTTTGAGATAATATTATTATTTTTTGGATGATATTACTTTTTCATAATGATCATACTATTGACATTCATATTTTGTCACTGATGTCAATATATATTTCTGTGAAGAGGAAAGACTGGTTACTTAACTAGCAGATGTGTATGGACACTGTACAGATGATTTATAATGATCAAAGTTTGATAAATGAAGAATGATGTGAGTTGACCTTATTTCTAAGGTCTCTTGGCTTTATTTTTCATATTTTGGATGTTATAGTTGATTTGGTTAAGAATCATTTCTGGATTGTAACTGTGATGCTAGTTAGAGAAGGTCTCTGTATTTTGGGTATATTTTTCTTGAGAAGATATTTCAGATGAAGTGAGCTTACTGGTGGAGAGATGAAATTTGTTGGAATAATGGGTTGAGGTTGATTTTTGTGTGATTACTAGTGACGTCAGCTATGGCGTATATTCTAGAGGAGACCTATATGGTGGCCGACTTCAGACATGTAGCATGTAAAATGAATTGTGAGTGTGGATTGTAGAATAGAAGTATATTTGATGGATTGTATTTGATGTTTACTTGTTATAGGTACCATGTGTATCTTAGCAAGGGGTTATATAATTATCTGTATATTGGAAAGCCTTAATTGGCCAACCTAATCAATTGTTTTTATATTGGGAAAGCTTAACTGGCCAACCTGAAGAATTATTCTAAGGGGGTATATATGTGAGATCTTTTCTTTTGGAAAGATGTGGTAGAGATTAAAAAGGAAAAAAGAAGTGAAAGTTGTGAGGCTTGTTTTGCTGCTAGATGTAGAGCAGAATTTTGTGACAAGAGCACTTCATTGCACCTGACCAAGCAAAGACAATTGATATCAGAAAGTTTACTAGATTGTATATTTTCTATATACACTTGTTCGGATTGTGAACCCTTGAGGGTGATTTTAACCTTCTTTGGGAAATATGTCTGTGTTGGAATTAATGGGAAGTAGTAGTGAGAGGGGAGGGGTGAATCAGTACCTCTACAACTTTTAGCACCTTACACAATCCATCATTAGTAATCATTCAATTCTGATTTACCAACCATTACTGATATTCATTCTTATGTATCTATTGTTTGTTCACAATCTTTAATAGTTTTCAATCATTCATAGAAACATTCATGAAATTGAAAAACACATAACACAAGATATGTTATCGTAGAAAACTCTTGTTAGGAAGTAAAAACTGAGGTGGGGATGGCACCCACAAAACTTCACTATCTACAGAATGGAAGGGAGTCGGTTAAGGCTTACAATTTGATCACTTCTGATGATATACCATGTTATGAATATTAAGGTGGAGACCTATTAAGATCTACTCTGTTAAGAGATTTAGCAACACTGATTTAAGTGTGCACTCAGTTATGAGATTTACAATAGGATGGTTAAGCCCACCTTTCTTGAAAGGGTTTCATTAGTGTACTGCACTTGTTAGAATGAGTACAAATGTTGACCTGACTGTATGCAATCTACTATTTCTGATTTATAGATCCATTAAAGTTTTTACAATTATAATAACACCTTAAGTGATTGATGAATACCTTTTCTCTGCTTGTTGGTAGCCTCTGTTATGTTCTTGAAAATTGATTTGATTATGTTTGTGTTCTTGAAAACTGATTTGATAGAGCCATCGAAAGTAAAGAAATGCGTCTGTGGCAAATGCAGGTTGTGAATCAAAAAACTCCTCGTCTAGGATTTATAGAAGATGATTAGGAAGGAACATGGAAATAGAGTAGAGAGTCAAGGAAGGAACACAGAAATATTATTATTTTTCTTTCAAATAATGAAATACTTTTATTAGTTATATAATTATAAATTTATAATTAAGCTTAAAGTTGTATTAAAATAGGAGTTGTCAATCTTTGGTGGGAATCTGCGTGTGCGAGGAAGCTTCCAGGTATTGTTGGAGAAATAATGAGTCAGAAACACTTCAACAAATGCAATTGTATAGAGACACAAATTAATCAACTAACACAGAAATAGTGAGGTAAAGAAGGAACATGGTAATTTTCCAAGTTGAAATGATGGCTACTTTCAGAAAGTTGAAGTCAACTTTCACATTAGGGAGATCAAAGACTCCAAAAAAGAATAAGTTTCCCAAAAGATGAAGCTACCTTACAAAAGGTGAAGCTACTCTCAAAGGAGGAGATGGAAGTCAATGGTTGGAAGTTTTGCAACTTGAAAGTTTTAGAACTTGAGTAATTAATTTGATCCTGTTTGTATGAAGTGAACCACAATGGTGAAGGAATTTGTTAACTGTAGTTGAAGACATGCTTTTCTAATAATATAATATTCAACTATAGGTATGGATGAATATGCGTGTATCTTTTATATCTTTTATATTTTTAAGTTGTTTCTTGATTTATCTAATGGGAGGTCCCCATGCTGCTGCTTAGCAGCAGCTGCTCAATGTTTTGAGGAACAATTTGTGAGCCACCCTAGCGGCCCCATAGATGGTAACAATTGTTTCTTAAGAAGCCTCTTAAATTTGATCTCATGATTCAGAATAATTTTTAAAATAAGAATATTTATGTATTTTTAAAAATATTTTCTTATGTATTTCTCAATTTCTTCAAGTCTATATTACCAAATGTGCTATAGAGCTAAAAAAATAATTCAATTACTAAACTTTGATTTGAACATCAAATCATAAAAATCATAATAAAAATAAAGACTGGTTGTAGAAAGGTAATTTAAACACTTTACAAAATATTCAAAAGTAAAATGATTTAATCCATCTTAAAATTGATTGCACTCATAATAATATAACATTGACAACTTGAGTATTGTCTAACCAGCTATCACACTGTATTTTTTTTATATGTATTTAAGACGTTTCCATCTATGGAAAAGGTAGTAGATGGCGATTTCACTCGTGGAAACCACAACAAATGGACTTTTGACCGTTGGTCTTCGACTAAAGTAGGTTCATTCTTTACATGATTTTCACCAATGATGGAGTGGAACCAAGTGGGAAACATCCATGAAATCCCCTTCATTTTGGTGTAGGACACATCCTATGGGTAAAATATTATATGATCTTCTCCACATGGTTTGAGTGTGAAGAACGCCTAAAAGGATACCCTACAATTTATTTACAAACAATGAATGTGGGACACTAGAAGACAAATTTATTTTAAACCTCATTGAAGGTGAAAGAATTTGTACAAAACTCTTTTGACGAGATGCAGTGGATTAGAGTCGCGTGTAACTTAACTACTACCTACTTTACTGAACACTAACTAATTGAATTATTCAACTGCAATTTGAACACCAAATCTTTATAATAGAAAGAGTAGTCGTAAAATAATAAGAATGATAGAAATAATATATGGGATGACCTCTAGTATGAGGATGACACTGGTTATGGGGCAACAAAATGGACATAACTATGCTCCCAAAAGATTGCACCAGACATACACTTTAGGAGCCACATCCATACATAAAAGAATATAAATTATGGATGGCAATGGATGACCATGTAGTTGGTGACATGGCGTAGGGTACAATGGGGTACAATGGCATACAATTGTGACAGAGCTTTTTCAGTTACTTAGCGGAGGGGAAGGGTCAGAGAAGTAAGTCAGGAAAGTCTGAAATGATTGTTTCCAGCACATGGCAGTGAAAGATCTCAAGCGGTGTTAATAGACAGCAGTTTGGTCATGTAACTGCCTATTTCCAAGTAAAATATGTTACAATGTGTAATCATCTACTAGTATGTGAGTACAGTGTGGGGAGATAAATCAGACATGACACATTGAAACTGTCATACAAACCCTAAAAAGTTAGTCATTTCATTGGATACAAATGATGCTTTAATTTGTTTATTTCTTAAATGCCATCGAACAAGAAAAAAGTGTTTCTCCATGTTACTTACGTGCTAAGTTACATGAAATGTTGCCTTACTCGATGAGTTATTTTGGCCCTTTCGATAGCTGCCTCCTGTGCTTTTTGTGGCATCGCCCATTATCGAGTAAAGTTCTTCTTTTGTAGCAGCCATTTGAACTTACTCGATGGTTAATGTTATTTGACATGAAATCATTACTCGGCCCCTTCCTTTTTCAGATAACCTTTGTATCATTTTATTTTTTTGCTAGGTTACTCGACACAACTATTTATTTGATGAATCATGTGAAGCAGTCCCACCATATTTCGAACAACTTTTGCCATCATTATTGAACTTGTCAAATTATTTGAAGCATGATTTTTAACTTATCAAGAAAGCGAGGATCATTTATCTCCATTAAGCCTTTTAGTCGCACACTCAAAGCAACATATGGAATATTTATTTATCATCAGCAAGCAAGAGACAACCGCTAATCTTCATCCAAATAGATCTTAGTCCCAAGCTCACAACATAAAACCTTTCTTAACTTTGACCTTTGCGAGTACGTGATAACTAGGAAGCCCAACTCTTGTAACCTTTATAGCAAGCTTGTGGCATAAAACTTGACTAGGACATAACGCCTGCGAGTACATGATAACCATAAGGTTAACTTAAAAAATAACTATTGCCAAATCGCAGGTCAAAATTCTATAGATTAGTTATTAAAGAGAGTGAGCAATGAGGCCACACTAACCTCTAGACTAACCGCATTTCACATTGGCAGAGTTAAAGACTTTCATTTCCAACCACTCGCATCTCAGTGACAACATGAAAAAATCTTCCTTGCATACTCACAACATAAAAGAACTAACCAAGATAGAACCAACAACTACGTGACAAGGCTAACATCCTTTAGATCTCGCATTCTTGTAGCATTAATTGGTAACATGACTTAATGCCTATGACTTTTATGAAAATACATAAAAGGGAAAATTTACCAAGTACCTTGAAGCACAAAATCTATAACATTTAAAATTTAAAAATTTAAAAGCCCTCATAATGAAAATATGGGAAAGACCGCGCTCTTAATGAACTCATGGGGAACATTTGAAAAAAATTACTAATAGTCCCAACTCCTTTGATCTGTTACACATTTATCTACAAATTTCCTTTAATTTCTCATGATGGAGACTTCCAGTTGAAGTTTGAGAAGAAAGAAACAAAATACCTATAAGGACTAGGGTAAGAAAAAACTAAAACCCCCAGGAGAGAGGAGATTATAAAAAGACATAATAGACCAGATGGAGGTGTCAGGGTCTACGTCGAGGAGGGAAGGGTCTGAAAAGGCCTATTACAGAAGAAAAAAAAAAAGCATGGACATGTTCAAGGCCACAAGACATGTGGAAACAACTGTTCGAGGATATGGATTGTTTATTTGTCATTATCAAACAATAAACTTCAAACAACCATTCTATAATCCATGGTGTATTAAATTGGGAAGGCTCTTATTTGTTGCCTTTGTAAACATAGAACTCATCATATTACTCACAAGCCTTTATAATTCAAAGTTGACACGTATTTTGGACTTGGATTGTGAACCTGTTGTACATGTATCAAGGAATGATGTAAAGGAGGTGTTTGGGCTAGATGATATAAATTAATATGATATTGCTCCTAAGGACTTAGAAGATGAAAATGGAAGGTTGAGTATTACTTATCAAGAGTGTAGGTTGTCATTACATAGGAAGAGAGCAGGGGAGGAAACAAAGGTGGGAGAAAAAAATTAAGTTAAGCCTGCGAGAAGGGATGTAAAACCATTCAATTTATAAAATGGTACACCTTTCCATTTTTTCTTATTCTTCCCATACCTGTGGATAACATATTACATGATTGGACAAGTACTTGTTTCAAAAACCCCTGAGTACATGTCATATTTTCACATGGTGATAGCTACAAATGTGCATTGTCATAAATGTAGGGCATTGGACTATGTAGGGTACATTTCTAGAATGCATGATTTAGGTATGTCTGGCATTAGACATGACCCTTGTAGTACATACTTCAAACATTACTCAATTTGGATGCATATGATTCTATTTTATTTCTATGAGAGAGAAATATGGCTCGGGGGCTAAAAAATAATGACTGTGGTAGAAAGGGAGAATCACTTCCTATTCAATTGTGGAATTTGATCTTGGACCATAGGTTTAAGGGCTCTCACTATGTGCACTTTGACAAATTCATTCTGAAAACTATCTAGAAGGCCTATAATGACCCATCTAATTACTTTATCTTCATGGAGATCAAAATATTTCTCAGTCCTAAAGATTATGAAGAAAGAGGAATAGTCAACTACAATTGGGGAGATTGGTTTGTTTGTAAAGATTACACTATCTTCTGGGTGTTTGGTTTTGATATGGCACCTTTCAAATTTCCCAACAATGTTCCAAATAGAATTGCATATTTTGAAATTGTGAAGAGTTTATATGTGGTTTGACAGAGGCTATTTTAAGTTTTCCTTTTTGTTGTTATCAATATTTCTATTCCAAACGACTGAATGAAATGACATGATGCTTTTGAAGTACACTGATTATATTTGAAGAATTTTTATTCTTAAATAATAAAAAAGGCAGTTTATTTTTATTTAGCCAGAAGAGCATCATCCATATGTTTAATGGATATGACCCCTAAACCACCATGTTGTTTAGGTTTAAAAAATTTCTCCCAGGATATCAAAGGAATTCATTTTTTCTCATCAAAAACTAGACCAGAAAAAGTACTTCTGAATATTTTCTATCTTAATAGAAACATTTGAGGGAATTCTACAAAGACTGAGTGCATAAGTGATTAAATTTTGTTAGAAGGATTTAAGAAAAATGAATTTCACCACGTTGGATAGGAAAATACCTTTCCATCAAACAAGTTTATTGTCAAAATTATCAATAATCCCCATCTAGAAAGAATCATGAGGCTAATCTCCAAGGTGAAGACCCATGCAAACCAAAGGGACGGAAGCAATGTTACATTCCATAAGGACAACTATTCTTCTTTGTCTCTCCTTAGGGGTGTTAAAAAAAGAGAGAGAAATCTTATCCCAATTAATAAGTTGGACAGTAGCTGAAGTATAGGAGTTAAGAACACCCTTCATGTTTCTAGCATCATGAATAGTAGCCTCACCCATAGCAATAGTATCATCCACAAATTTCTCATGCGAACACACCAAGTTGGAAGAGGAAGGGTGCAACCCTTTAAGATACCCAACATTGATCAAATATTGTAGAAATCTCCCCATACTTTCCACCATCAAAGTAAATAAAATGGGAGAGATGGGCTAATCCTATCTAATCCCACTAGTCTTGTGAAAGAAAGAGGAAGATGAATCATTAATTTAAACAAAAAATGAGGTAGTGGAAATAAGTTGTTGAATAATATGGATAATTATAGGACCAAACCCAAACTTAAGCAGTACTTTCCTCAGGAACAACCAATCCACTCTGTCATACGCTTTAGCCAGATCTATCTTTAAGAGAAAACCATTCTTATTGGATTTAGAAAGTGAATGAATATTCTCATGCACTGAGATAGTGGAGTCCAAAATTTGTCTGCCTACAACAAATCCATTTTGCTACTCAGCGAAATGATAGAAGGAAGAATGATAAGGAGTCTTAGAGTGAGCACTTTGGAAATGATCTTGTAAAAAGAATTACACAAACTAATCGATCTAAATTGGTCAAAGGAATCAGCACATGGCTTCTTGGGAATGAGGGCTAAGAAGGTGGCATTGATCTCCTTCAACAATTTCCTACAACCTTAAAACTCTTTCACAACATTTGAAATATCTTTTTCCACAATATTCCAAAACATTTGAAATAAAAACATCATAAAATCATCAGGACCAGGAGCTTTATCACCCTCAAAAGATAAAACCACATCCTTAATCTCCTTAGAGGAAGGAATAGCACCCAACATTATATTTTTATCCCCAGTACTAATACTAGGAATAACACTAAGCAACTTATCTTGCTCAGATTCCACCATATTATGATCAACAGTACAAAGAGTTGAAAATTAGTCCATAGCTTCATGTTTCATTTCCTACTCTTTATCCATAAAAGAGTTTCCCTTCTATATATGACTGATTCTATTAGCAACCCTATGATTTAAGGTGGTCATGGTAACAGAATTATGATAATTGGCCCGAGCATCATTCTCTTGATTAATGGTTTTAGAAAAATACCCAAACTACTAGCTGGAATCCTAGACTTGCTTCAGAAAAGATTTAGTAGTCTCTTTTTGTTTAAAAATATCCCCCAAAACCATGGTCTTCCATATTTTAACATGCTCAATTTCTTAGCAACAATGAACATAGTCGTGCCATGAACCTTAGAGCCCCACCAATCTAAGACACTCCTTTCCAGGTCTTGGTGAATGATACACATTTTTTCAAACTAAAAAGGGAAATTTCTTATGCAAGATAGAGGTTTAACCCAAAATGAAATAGGAAAATGATCATACCAAATTTTGTGAAAAGAGGACAAAGAGAAAAGATACTAACTATACCAACCATGGGAGATCAGATTCCGATCAAGTCTAACTTGGACACAATCTTTCCCCACTCTATGGTTGGTCCAAGTAAAGTTGATACCCTATAAATCAATATAAAAAAGTTCTTAACTATTGATAAAATGAATAAGATAAACACTACTATCCAGATGAGGCCCCAAACAACCAAATTTTTAAGAATATTTAAGAGGGTTATTGAAATCCCCATGACCATCCAATTATCCTCTAGAAAGTGAACCCCTCAGTCAGCCAGCTTCAACTAGAATTTAGCTCTACCATTTTTAGAATTGGGAGCATAAATGTTTGTTAGGACCGAATAAAAATTTTCCCTTATATGATGCATGCGAACAGACACCATATTATCATCCTCAAAAATAACTTTACTTCTAATAATACTATTATTCAAAAAGATGGTCATGCCTCTAGAATCTCCTTCAGAACTACTACTACTAACTCCACAGTTGTGGAAGAGTTTAATCTTTTCCACCCTATCCTTGTGCATCTTGGCTTCTTGGATCAAAAAAGTATTCAGTTTATGATCCATAATGACATTCCTAAGAACATCCTATTTTTGGGAGACATTCAATCCCCTTATATTCCAAGATAGAATCTTCACTTTTATTAGGAGAGAAAACCTTCGGGATGGTCCTCTGTTTACCATCTCCCACATCTGACCATCTTTCATTTTCTCTTCTTTTCTTCTTATTAGGTCTTCCTCTAGATCCATTTCTCCCCACATCTGTATGTGGTAAATTTGGCCTTGTTAGTTCACCATACACTTCAACATAGTCCTTATTCATCAGATACACACAAGAATGAATATGAGATTATTCATCTTGCCTATCTGTATGATTTGACATGTTACCTTCTATCTAGACGGGGTTTCGAAATATCTCTCAAAATGAGAGTCTCACAACCATAGACCAATCTAAGAATGAAGGATTTGTGCTTACATGAATGCAATGCAATGATTAATCTAGAAATGAAACATGCAAGATTAATCTAAATGATCCATTTAAACTAGAATTGAGATTAAAAATATGCCATGATTTCAATGAAATTATTCTAGAAATTGAAATTAATCTATTTCAAAATGAGATTATTCTATATGAGATTATGAATTAAGAATGTAGCAACAATTCACTATCCTAACAATGCATATGACTAGAAATTCAGCAAGGGGTTTGAATGAGAAATGGGAGTTCTTTTATAGACTCAGAGACTGTTCAGAATAGAAAGTTTCTTGTTTTGAAATAAAACAGATAGTAAAGCCAGTCCAGATTAGCAAGCTTTCTTTAAAAGAATACAATAATTTTTTTTCCCTTTGCTTTAACTATTTTCTTTCTTTGATTTTAACTATTTTATTTATATTTTTAACTATTTTCTTTCTCTTTAAAGCACAATTAATTCAAAACTTCTATTTCTGAATTGAAGAGAATGTTTAATTAAATAAATAGAATATGACCTCATAAATCTATTTTTCTCATTTATCTGAATAATTAAATTCAATTATTGAAATGATGATATTTATTTAATAATTAAATATTATTTAATCTTATTTTATGTGCCTTAGCTAAAGAGGGTGAATTTAATTTAATTAAAGTGCTAGGACTTTATAATAAAATTAATTCAATCATAAGGTTTGTTTAGCTAATAGATATTTAGGAATTAAATATAATATATGATTAATGCAGATTTAGTATTTTTTGCATTTGACACTTAGGTCGAGTAGAGTCAGTCAAAACTTAGAATTGCCTAGTACAATAGGACTTTGATGATTCAGAAGAATGAAAAATGCAACAAAATTGGTTAGGGTTGCATGATGCCAATTTTGGGGTGTTACATTTTTCCCCTCTTTGAATTGATGTGCGAGCGACGCAATTATTCAAAGAATAGTCTGATGCTTGAAGCACAGAAGAATAGATTTCAAAAATTGATGATGTAAAGATCGATTGATGAAGATTTCAGAGCCACCTCCAGGACAGAGCTTGACTCTCCGAAGTCTAGGTTAGGTTTCCAAGACACCAATCAAATAGAGTTTTCGAGGGTCATCTTCAGAATGAAGCTTGATCCTCAGGAATCCAGGTTAGAATGCCCTGATAGCAAATAGATGAAGATTTTGAGAATCATCTCTAGAATGAAGCTTGATCCTCAGGGATCTGGCTTAGAATGACTTGATACCTAAATAGATTGATATCTTTCACAAGGTTGTCCCCAGAATGAGGCTCAACTTTCAAGAGTCAGGGTTAGATTTCCCTGATACCTGTCCAACAAGATAATCAATAGAGATTTTAGGACTATCTCTAGAATGAAGCTTTGTCCCCCAATATCTAGGTTATATTTCCAAGACACTAGTTAGATCAACATCTTTCACAAGGCTATCCCCAGAACGAGGCTTAACCTTCAAGAGTTAGGGTTAGATTGCCCCAAAATCTGTCTCAAAAGATAGTAAATAGAGGTTTTTAGGACTATCGCCAGAACGGAGCTTAGTCCTCCAATATCTAGGTTAGATTGCCTATACACTGGTCATATCACATTTTCGAGAATCATCTCTAGAATGAAGCTTAATCCTCAGGAATCTGAGTTAGATTGCTCAGATACTTAAAAGATGACGAGATGTAGGGAACAAAGATGACCCTATTGATTGTGGAGTATCCAGTTTTGACTATGAGGTATGAAAAATTGAGCATGCCCCAAGTGATGAGATGCCCCTAGCAATGAGGACTTTTGAAAATCAGATCAGATTGATTGGAATAAATTCAATGATGTAATCATCCTGCCCCCTCGGGAGTGAAATGGAAAGATGACACGTCATGATGATGATGGAGAGAAAAAAATCATAGATAGATGTTGAATCAAAGATCAAGAAGAACTCAGAATAGATTATGGAAGAATTTGGAAGATGCAAAATCGATTTCGAATGATTTCGAGGTCTGGTTGACCAAGTTTGACTAGGGTTTACTAGAGTTGACTTTTGAGGAAAAAAGTCAAATATTTGAGTAAATGATGGTAAGATATGATTTTGACAAGAAAGCGACATCAGAAAGTCGATTGCACAAGCGTCCGATCGCGTCAGTCCCAAAAATTTCAAAATGCGATTTTGGGCTATATAGAAGTGTCAGATTTCGATTTCAATCATGGAAATGGATTCAGAGCAGTCAAATTAGGTAATGGTGAAGTTTTCACACAAAACAGAGCACTTTAAAAAATTAGGTCAAAACCTATATATGGACCAAAAGGTCACTTTCAAATCATTTCAACCTTTTGACTTTTGTAAATGGAGCTCTGAGAGAAAATGGTGGTCCCCTACAACATGCATCATTTCAAGCGATCTAGGAGGCACAGTCGGCCGACCAGGTACAGACCTCCTATAAGTGGTCAATGAACCTTGCCAGAATTGCATGTTGTAAATTTGGCCTTGTTAATTCACCATACACTTCAACATAGTCCTTATTCATCAGATACACACAAGAATGAATATGAGATTATTCATCTTGCCTGTCTATATGATTCGACCTGTTGCCTTCTATCAAGACGGGGTTTCAAAATAGCTCTCGAAATGAGAGTCTCACAACCATAGACCGATCTAAGAATGAAGGATTTATGCTTTCATGAATGCAATGAAATGAAATGATTAATCTAGATATGAAACATGCAAGATTAATCTAAATGATCCATTGAAACTAGAAATGAGATTTAAACTATGTCATGATTTCAATGAAATTATTCTAGAAATTAAAATTAATCTATTACAAAATGAGATTATTTGATATGAGATTATGAATTAAGAATGTAGCAACAATTCACTATTCTAACAATGCATATGACTTGAAATTTAGGAAGGGTTTTGAATGAGGAATGGGAGTTCTTTTATAGACTCAAAGGTTGTTTAGAATATAAACTTTCCTTTTTGAAATAAAACAGATAGAAAAGCCAGTTTAGATTAGAAATCTTTCTTTAAAAGAATACAATAAATTGTTTTCCCTTTGCTTTAACTGTTTTCTTTCTTTGATTTAAGTCTTTTCTCTTTTGATTTAACTGTTTTATTTATGATTTAACTATTTTCTTTCTCTTTAAAGCACAGTTAATTCAAAACTTCTATTTATGAACAGAGGAAGATTTTTGAGAGAATATTCAATTAATTAATTAAATATGACCTCATAAATGTGTTTTTCTCAATTATTTGAATAATTAAATTCAATTATTGAAATGAGGATATTTATTTAATAATTAAATATAATTTAATTCCTTTTTATTTTTTTTAGCTAAAAGGGGTGAATTTAATTTAATTAAAGTGCTAGGACTTCATAATTAAATCAATTCGATCATAAGGTTTGTTTAGCCAATAGATATTTAGGAATTAAATATAATATATGATAAATGCAGATTTAGGATTTTCTACATTTAACACTTAGGTCAAGTAGAGTCAGTAAAAACTCAGAATTGCCTAGTACAATAGGACTTAGATGATTCAAAAGAATGACAAATGCAACAAAATTGGTTAGGTTGCAAGATGCTAATTTTGGGGTGTTACATTTTGCCCCTCTTTGAATTGATGTGCAAGTAGCGCATTGATTAAAAGAATAGTTTCATGCCTGAAGCACAGAAGAATAAATTTGAACATTGGTGATGCAAAGATCGATTGATGAATATTTTAGAGCCATCTCCAGGACAGAGCTTGACTCTCTAAAGTCTAGGTTAGGTTTTCGAGACACCAGTCAAATCATCTCCAGAACAAAGCTTGATCCTTAGGGATCCGGGTTAGAATGCCCTGATACCTAATAGATTTGACATCTTTCACAAGACTGTCCCTAGAATGAGGGCCAACCTTCAGGAGTTAGGGTTAGAATGCCCAGATACATGTCCAAAAATATGGTCAATAGAGGTCTTGGGACTATCTCCACAATGAAGCTTAGTTCCCTAATATCTAGGTTAGATTGCCTAGACACTGGTCAGATTGATATCTTTCATAAGACTGTCCCAAGAATGAGGCTCAACCTTCAAGAGTCTGGATTAGAATGCTCCGATACCTATCCCAAAAGATAGCCAAATAGAGATTTAGGAGCCAGGGTTAGATTGCCCAAATTCCTAATAGATGAGTTTTCGAGAATCATCTCCAGAATGAAGGTTGATCCTCAAGAATCTGAGTTAGATGCTGAGATACTTAGAAGATGATGAGATGTAGGGAACAAAGATGCCCCTATTGATTGTGGAGTATCTAGTTTTTACTGTGAGGTACAAAAAACTAAACATGCCCCAAGTGATGAGATTCCCATAGCAATGAGGACTTTTAAATCCAGATCGGATTGATTGGAATAGATTCAATGATGTAATCATCCTGCCCCCTTGGGAGCGAAATGGAAAGATGACACGTCATAATGATGATGGAGAGAGAAAAATCACAGATAGATGTTGAATTAGAGATCAAGAAAAACTTAGAGTAGATTATGGAAGAATATGGAAGATCCACAATCAATTTCGAGCGATTTTGAGGTCTGGTTGACCAAGTTTGACTAGGGTTGACCAGAGTTAACTAGAGTTGACTTTTGAAAAAAAATGAAGAGATTTGAGAAAATGATGATAAGATATGATTCAGACAAGAAAGTGACATTAGAAAGTTGACTGCACAAGTGTCCGATCGCGTCGGTCCCAAAAATTTTAAAATGCAATTTTGAGCTATATAGAAGTGTCAGATTTCAATTTTGATCCCGAAAATGGATTGATCGTATAGTTTAAGATAGAGAGTGAGGATCGAACATTTGTGTAGTAGTGGTCAAACCATGAGAGTGAAGAAGAACTCCCTTATGTATGAACCTAGGAGAATGCAATGAAGAGAACACCGAATCACTGCCACAATGCAAGTCTAGAATGAAAATGCAGTCCTATGCTACACGCAATATGAAAATGCAATTCTAGGACATGGTTGTGAGACCCATCGTAAAATCATCATCATTAAGCATTTTTTGGAATATTGAAGTCGGTACAACCCTTACGGGTGCCACAATGCAACCATAAGGATATGAATATGACTTTCATCGGATAAAATGTAGGAAATGAACGTAAGCACCAGGGCATAAAAGCCAAGATGACCTGAACATTGTTTCCAGTTAATGTTGCAAGAGTACACCAGTATCAAGGCATTCAAAGCAAAGATAACCATGAGTGAGATCATGCATAAACAAATAGAGCAATAAAAAATAAAGAAATAACAAACTAGGAGATAGTACCAACCTCACCGTGGCATACAAATAAACAAGATTGAGGGATGTGAGGCTATTCCACCTTAGTGCGGGAGCTTGTATCACATACACCTTGTTTATTTGATGTTTCCGGATCATCGAGACTATACCAACAAGTAGTAGACAAAGAAAATATCAATGAAATCCATGAGAATAGATAACATACAAAGAAAGATTCAATCATAGCTCATCATGTTTCAAAGTTTGCGAATATATATGTGTATGAGGTGTTAAAAAACACCATTGTTATTGTGAGTGCATTGTGTTTGAATGTTATCGATAGATTTTTACGTTCAAGATATCTGATGTAGATTAAAAAAACACAGACGTGTCCAAACATAGTGTTAAAAAACATTATTTATGGTGGTGTTGAAAAACACTAGTTTGTGTCAGTAGAGTGTTGTCCTTTAGAACTAACAAGATTACTGACTTAGGTGTAAACCAAAGATGCGATCAAATTGGGGACTCGTGCCTCTAGTGATATTATGAGAACAATATTCAAAATGAAGCTTGATCCTCAGGGTTCTGAGTTAGATTCCTCTGATACCTAATAGATGAGATTTTCGAGAATCATCTCCAAAATGAAGCTTGATCCTCAGGAATCTAGGTTAGATTGCCCCGATACCTAATAGATTAAGATTTTGAGAAAAATCTCCAGAATGAAGCTTGATCCTCAGGGATCTAAGTTAGATTTCTCAAGTACCTAATAGATTAAGATTTCAAGAATCATTTCCATAACGAAGCTTGATCCTCAGGGATTTGAGTTAGATTGCTCAGATACCTAACAATGAGGTTATATGATTGGGGGCCCATACCCCAAGTAGAAAACAATGATGGCTGACTTGAATCATACGATGAGGAAAAACATGATTTTATTGCCCCTAGGCTTATGAATCTAGATCAGTGTCAAGTCAGGAGGGTTCATAGAGGAACCAAAGTGTCACAAAAGTGACCAAAAGCTATGTACAAGCTAAAGCAAAGAATGCCAAGACTGAGTATCAATAGATAGAGCGTTTGAGTATAACTCCAACTATAATGTATGTGAACAATCTCAATAGTATGACAAAAGTAGACAGACATAGTGAGAACCACTTGACTAATGTGAGATAGATTCTCAAGTGAAGAGATCATAGGACTAGCTAGACATCAGTAGGTAGAGGCGGTGAGAACCACTGGTGACTAATGTTAGGGAGATTCTCAAGAAGAGAGAACTTAGTATAAGCTAAGTGATAGTAGGTAGACGCAATGAGAACCACTATTGACTATCACAAAGTAGATCCTCAAAAGGTAATAGGACAGTGTCCCCTAGATCAGGAGGGTTGCCCTGAGAGTATGACCAGTTTCAATCCATGTAAGTTGGTGTCTTGACAAGCAACTAAAAGCATGCAGAAAAGAAAATGCAAGCATGAAAGAAAATGCGTAAATCCAAGTGGTTTCGTGATAGATATAGCATTGTGGATCAAGAGGTGCATGTTTACTATTTTTTCACCTTCTTGGCAGAAATTCTTTTTTGCTACCATGACGTCTGTTTGCTAGGTTTTCATCGATGGCACTTTTCTCTTTTTCTATTTTTTTTTAATTTTTTTGTATTTTTGGAATTTATAAATTTTTTTGAGATACATCAAAGCGCCTATCGCTAGGTGTTCACTAAGATGATCATTTTTTTCAAGACTTTTTACGATTTTTAAATTTTTAGAGATTTTGCAATTTTTAGATTTTTAGAGATTTTGTCCCAATGTCTTGCAAGGTGTAGGACATTGCAGATGGATTCAAAAGCTGATGTATGAGACGAATATCCAATGATGGATGAAGAGGGTGAATGTGATCCTCAAGGATAGTCCCTTCAAGATTACCCAAGCTAGGGAAAAAATAATATAGCAATGTAGGCTCATGGAGCGATGTTGTATAGAATTTAGGGTAATGACCTGATGTCATGAAAAGTATGTGGTCCAAAAGAGTGGACATGTCAAGAAACTTCTAAGAATTTGTTTTTCAATTTTGATCAAGACCAAGGGGTCAATTTCATAGGATAGGATATAGCTATGATCAGGATAAAGGTTGATGGAGGTATAAGTGCATGCTTTGGATTATGATAGGAATGCACAGAGATAGGAAGGATGGGCCTTGGATAAGAAAGATCACGATAGGGTAGCATGCATGAGAGAAAGTGAATAGGCTGATGGAAAGGATAACAAATGTTAGGATACATAGTCTGTTCATGGATAGGCTCAACCTTGTCAAGATTATCAGAAGAAACATGGATGCTCATGAGCTAGCTAGATCTAAGATATGATAGATAGGATTACATGGAAGGAACTTGCCCCCAAGTGAAGGGTGCAAGTAGGAGGAATTATGCATAACACCTATTTTCCAGGTTTTCATCATGGTACTTATCCAAGGTTCCATAAGAAGTGGTTTTCACCATGGGATGGATTGATTTATCTTTACTTTTGCTACCTAGGTGCCTGTTTACTAGGTTTTCACCAAGGCACTTTTTCTTCTTTTTTTTCTTTCTTTTTTTTTTTATCATTTTGATGTATGGAGGAACTTAAGCTTCTAGCTCTTTAGATAGTGCTCCTCTGAACGATATGCTATAATAGGCCAAGGCCACTGAAATTATGCTCATAGATGCTGATAGGGTGATGGTAAAGGAGATTGATATGGAGGATAAGGAAGATGGTAGGGAAGGATTTATGCGGTGGATTGGATAAGAGGGATGGATGGATACGAGATGGATGTGTAAGAGGTAGGTGCGGGATATTGGATAGGGTATTGTGATAAGATCAACATTGACACACACCTTGAAGGGTAGTGGACGAATGGAGAAAAAGTGGATGGAATAGCTTGAGACGTTGATGGATAAGTGGATATGGATCTTGGTATGTGAGGACCCAAGATGGAGTTAGAAGATGAGAGATGTTTAGATGGAGATGAAGTGGAAGACTTTGGAAGCTTGGATGCCAACTCTAACTTTTCCTTTTTGTCCAAGTCTTTCAAGATAGACTTGGGAATCCACATAACTTTTGATTTTGTTTTTGTATCCAAGTCTTTTTGAAGAGCCTTGAGAATCCACGTAGCTTTTGATTTTCCTTTTCTTTTTGGATGATTTAGAATGCAATTTTTCCATAATGGATTTAGGAACCATTATTTTCTTTGATTTTATTATTTTCTTGGATTTAGAACACAATTCTTTCATGATGGATTTTAGGAACCCATATTTTCTTAGTGGACCCTTGTGGTCTCTTGGATATTTCTTTTTTCTTTGTAGTCACATGTCGATTAGATGGGACATAGTGATCTTCATAGGTAAGTGGATTCTTGTATTTTTGATTTTTTTGTTGTACATCCAAATTACTTCCAAAAGACTTAGGAATTGTGGATGAATGAGTTTGATATGACTAGTTCATATGGATTGGGTGATAGGGAGAATTCAAGGATGTATGTCTTTGTTGATCTTGATAGGAGACACGGTAAGTGGATGACAAGCTAGTATTGATAGGCATGGTAGATGGAGGGACATAAGGACCCAATATAGATGGAAGGTTTGATGGTCTCAACTTTGGGATGTAGGGACCAAGGATGGATTTGGAAGATGGATAAGGCTGATGCTTGAATTTGAATTGAGGGATATAAAGTGTGGAAGGGATATCAACATCTTTAGAGTGAGCTGCATGACCAAGGCTCTTCTCTTTAGAATTCATCTTTATATCAACATGAGCCTGAGTAGATTTGATAGGAGCAATTGAAGCTTGACAGGATGTATTTTTCTACAAGGGATTTAGAGGAATGATGGTTTCTTGAGTTGGACATGGAGGAACATTTTAAGGAAATGATGGGATGCTCTGATATTGAGAAGGATATGTAGATGGTGTACAAAGGGTACTTTTCTCTTGATTTTCAATAGGTTCCTTAGAGATGGTAGAAATGATATATTGATCTTTCTTGGGAGATGGATAAGATATAGGAGATGTAAGAGTTTAATATGGTGAGAAATGGAATGGGATGGAAGGATCATCATGAGACTCTTGAGATGTGTGACTTTGGTCAACCATTGGATAAGGATGGATGGTGTCTTGATCTTGATCATCGCTGATATTTGTTTCTTCATATTGTG
>MU221025.1:45482-57902 GCA_018584345.1 Thuja plicata
ATTTGTAAACCAACAAAGAATTTTATTTCACCAAACATAGACATCTCAAACTCAATTTGCATCTCTGTTGCAAATTTTTGACATAACACATCTTGTCCACTAAATATGATGTCATCTACAAAAAATTCAGCCAATAGTGTACCTTTGCTTTGCTCTATCTTTAAGTACAGGTTGTTGTTGCCATTTGTTCTTGCAAATTCAATCTTGACCAGATAATTGTGCAATCTCTCATACCATGCTCTTGGTGCTTTCTTCAATCCATATAGTGCTTTGTGTAATCTACAAACCATATCCCTTTTGTTTGGATCTATAAAACCATCAGCTTGCTCGATATACACTTCTTCTTCCAAGATACCATTTAGAAATGCAGATTTCACATCCATTTGATATAATTTGAATCCTTTATAGGTTGCATATGCAAGTAAGGTTCTGACACCTTCCAATCTAGCAACTGGGGCAAAGGTTTCACCATAGTCAATTCCTTCCTCCTGTGCATAACCCTTACATACCAATCTAGCTTTGTTTCTTGTCACATCTTCATGTTCATTCAGCTTTTTCCTGAATACCCACTTTGTGCCAATTACATTTTTGTCCTTTGGCCTAGGTACAAGTGTCAAAGTTTTGTTCTTCTCAATTATCTCCTCATTCATTGCTTGTATCCAATCTTCATTATCTAAAGCATCTTTCACTATTTTGGGCTCAAATTCACATAATAGACATGTGTCATTTTTCAACTTACTTCTTGTCATAATAGCAGAATCCTTTGATCTAATGATTTGATCAAAATTATCATTTATTTGCACATATTTTGCTAGAGTAGGCTCATCCCTTGCTTTAGGTTCATTCTTAGTATTTAGTTTTGGTTGATTTTGTGACTCGGCATCTCCATCATATAGCTCGGTATTCACTTCCAGTTGCTCAGTAACTCCACTCTGTGACTCGGTAGGTGCATGTTGTTGATCAGTAGTAGTCTCAGGTAGTGAATAAGAATCTTCCTCATCTAGATATGTGAATGATCTATAGCTTTCAGGCTCTTGTGTACTTTTAGCTTCATTTCTTTCTGCAAACTCATCAATTCTTACATTTGCACTTTCAACAAATTTGTTAGTATTAGAATTCAGACATTTGTATGCTTTATTTTTCATTGAATAACCAAGGACTATGCCTTCTTCTCCTTTAGCATCTAGTTTTCCATTTCTGTTATCTTTTAGTATAAAACATTTGCTTCCAAAGACTTTAAAATACTTTACACTAGATGCATAACCATACCATAGTTCATAAGGTGTAGCATTTGTACCTTTCTTGACTTGAACTCTATCTAGTGTATAGACTACAGTACTTATAGCCTCTTTCCAATACTTTTGTTCAACATTTTTCTCCATCATTAGTGTTCTAGCACAATCCATGATAGATCTGTTCCTTCATTTAGCAATACCATTTTTTAGAGGAGTCTTGGGTGTAGACATCTATCTCTTTATGCCTCGGTCATTGCAAAACCTGTTAAACTCAAAAAATAAACTCTCCACCTCTGTCAGATCTTAAGCATTTCAAATATTTTCCTGTTTCCTTTTCAACGTTAGCTAGATACCATTTGAATAACTAGAATGCATCATATTTTTCCTTGAGAAACATTACAGTCATCATTCTTGAATAATAATCAACAAATAGAATAAAATATCTGGCACCACAATAGCTTCTATCTCCAATGGGACCACAGAGATCAGTATGGACCAATTTTAGAATTTCCTTAGATACATGTGTTTTACTATTGAAACTAGACTTAGTCATCTTTCCTAGTTGAAATTGTTTACACATAGAATTCTTAGGTTTCTTTAACTTAGGTAGCCCTCTAACATTTTTTAGTTTTCTTATGCTTACCAAGTTATCAAAGTTCACATGACACAACCTCTTATGCCATAACCAAACATCATTGTTATCTAAAAACAAACATGTTTCTTCAGATAAATCAAGATAAAATAAGTTACCTTTAGTTTGATCACCACTTCCAAGAAGTTCTCCAATAGAATCATATATCTTAGCTTTTCTGTGATGGAATTCAACTTTGTAACCAGAAGCGTTTAGCTGTGCAACACTTAACAAATTGTATTTAAGATCATCAACCCAATACACATCATCACATCTGATTTTGTCAATTAGATTAATCAATCCATTACCTTTGATAAGACATGGTGAATCATTACCAAATTTTACATATCCTCCTTTAGATTGGTTTAGGGTTTCAAACTTATCTTTGTCACCAGTCATGTGATGGGAACAACCATTATCAATGATCCAACGATCATTTTTTCTCATATAAGAGATTAGTGCATTTTTATCATCATCATCAGAATCTTCTTTCATTGCAACATAAACAACTTCTATATCATTGTCATTAGAATTATCAGTGTCATTGTCAGAAATTTCTTCAGCAATATAACAAGATTTATTACATTTGTCTTTGTAGTCTTTATATTTCCTAAAGTGTCAGTCATCCTTTCTATCTTTGTATTCCTTGTATTTGTTGTCCCTTCTTTCATCTTTTTCATTCATGTTAGGACATCTAGCAGCTATATGACCAACTTTGTTGCATGAAAAACAAATAATAGGAAGTTTACCCATGTATTTTCCTTTTCCTCTGGATAGTCTTTTTTCCATGAGTGCTTCAAGTTCTTCAGGATCGTCATGAGAAGTGTCACTATCACTGTCCACATGTTTCTTTCCTTTCTTGGATTTATTGAGAACCAGCTATGATCTAAAAGAAGAATCAATCCCTTGTAGATTATAGTTATCATAATTTGACATTTAAAATGTAGTGAGTCTGCCTATCATATTTTCCAAATTCAGATTGTTGTTAGGAGTACATCTCAATTCTTGAATTGCAGAAAATCTAATAGAATATACAGGAAGTAAATTTCTTACTACCTTTCTCATAATGGTGTTCTCATCAATTGTTCCATTAGCCCCTCTAATGGCATTTACAACTTCTTTTACTCTACCATAGTACTGAACAAAATTTTCACCTTCTTGCATTTTAATTTCATCAAACTTACCTCTTAGACTTTCAGATTTAGGTCTCATTACATTTGTGTCTCCACCATAGATAGTTGCAAGTTTATCCCACATCTCTTTTGCATTTGTGCAGCTCTTTATATCATCAAACTCTGAATAGCTCAATGAGGAGGCAATCTCCAACATTGCTTGATTGTGCTCTTTCTTTTCTTTTAGTTGAGCAGCTGTGAGAGGAGCAGTAGGTGATACAAATTCATATTCAATAAGTCTCTTAACATCATCTCCAATACTAGAAAAATGCAGTTTCATCAAACTCTACCATGTAGGGAAGTTATCTTTGTTCAGCTTAGGAACCTCTTTCTTATACATCTTGATCTTTTTGCCCCAAGTACCTTTAAACTGTTTTCAAGAGACTAGAGCTCTGATACCAATTGTTAGAATGAATTTAGAATAACTAAGAGGGGAGGGGTGAATTATTTATCCTCAGGTCTAGATGTAGCAAATAAAAACTTTTTGTACTTCAGATCTACTCGGTAGCAGTAGCATAGGTCAACAACTTTAATCATGTAGTTTACTGCCAATTGAAATTAACTTGTAGAAACATAACAGTAAAGTAAACCATAAGAATTCACACAAGTTGACACAAGTATTTAACATGGAAACCCAATATGGGAAAAACCACCAGTAACATGCTACCAAGTATTCACTCTTCTGAAGTGACATCCTGTGAGGAGCCAACCCTGTTGAAGGTTACAATAACACACTGCTAGGTGTGACCTGGTTAAAGGATTTAATCACCTTGTCAGGAGTGGCCTTGTTAGAGGACTTTAGAAAATTCCAATCTGAATGTCACATTGTTAGAGGATTTATACAAATGACTGTTTGGTCAACCTTGTTAAAGGATTTAACTGATATAATGGTTAGAAAGTAATAAGCAGTTGTGATCTGGTACATACAACTTACTTTGCAAATTTAGATCCAATTACAGCTTTGATGTTAACTTACTGGATAGCCTGCATTGTCATTTCAACCTTCTGATCTGCTTGGAAATCCGTCAAGCAATCACACATGCAACTCTATGCCTCTGTATTCAGCCTTCTCTACTAGATCATGCCAAATAGTAAATCAACTATGCAACTCTTTTGCATTCACTTTTCATTCAGCAACAATTCAACATGCTCAATGAATAACCCCTTGAGGTTATCATATACCTCTCTGTTCTAGGTCAGATAAATCTTTTACCACTTAAACAATATCATAGATCTTAGTTTAGGTCAGATCCAACAGATCATCCCATCTTTACATCCATTTACTTCTCCAAAGTAGCCTCTAATTAAATCTTGAAACCATGCTTTAATTACAACTACCCATACATTAAATGACATGGATCAATCTTTAATTAACATTACATATCCCAATAAAATTAACTAAGTCAGCCAGAGATCTCAAATCTCATCGTTAATCAAACTTCTTTAAGTTGGCCAACATCACTATTTTCACTCAGCAATTTCAATGGTTCTCGACATTGAACAACTTTTCTCGTGACGAACAACTTCACTTAGCACAAGAAACTTTGCTCAGCACTGAACAGCTAGAAAAATTTTCTTTGAAAGATAAGAAACTAATTGCTTTGCCAAAGTGATAACTGATCAAGTACCCTTTTATTTGCCTTAACTCAACTATTCACTTGGTCTTCTTGTTAAATCTTCTCCATCAACAATAGATATGGTACTCAAACAGAAAACAATAGTCTCACCAGTAAAGCTTTGACAGCAATGATAAAATAACAAGTGCTTCCATTGTCATTTTCCAACAGTTATCACCGATGGCTAACTAAAGTGTTGACCGACAGAACAAAGAGTTCAGAAAATGACAAAATGCTTAGCTGTCAAGAAGCTAAAGATAGAGTTAACAGATACTTATCATTGTTTTAATCATCCAGTTAAAGTCAGAGATAAGTAATTGATTTAAAGTTGATTTGTCCAATTGGAAAGAAGATCTCTTTGAGATAAATCAGGAGTTTTCTTTAAATCTATTTGGCAAAGACTGTTGAACACGCCAAGATCAAGAAAGCCAAGAAAAGAGGAAATCATGTCTATAAGAAACAAACTCAGTTTATTAAGAATTGTATGGGGTGAACAAGAAAGAGGAACGATTTTAAAGGAAATCTGAAGGAGAAGAAAGTCTTCATTCAGTCCTGATCAACAAGCTAAAGGAGGAGCTAGATTCTGTAGACACCAACGAATAGTGAGACAAGCATCACAGAGCAGTTCAAGTGTGGAGAAAAGGTATATATTTGATGATATTGATCAGTGAAGTAATGGCCTACAATATATTTGAAAATCTGCAATTGGGTTATATGTATGAACATATCATTAGTGCTTCAGTTTAACCATTGAAGCATATAAGCCTCTTAACTGAGTAGGACTTAAAAGTCTTTTTCAATTGAGATACATATGAAGGAGTATCTAAAATTTTGATCACAAAAGTAGCATTGGATATGCCTGATACCTATTAACAGGCCAAGTGAGTGTTTGGTCAAGGATGGTAGCATTTAGATGCCAGATACTAGTTGAAAAACTATTTCTAAATCCTCTAACAAGGTCACACCTAATAGTGTGTTTGTAACCTTTAACAGGGTTGGCTCTTAACAGGGCTCACTTCAGAAGAGTGAAAAATTGGGGTACTAGTCCCAGTGGTTTTTTCCCTTAACAGGGTTTCCATGTTAAAAATTCATGTGTGATGTGTGTATCATTCATTTCTTTACTATTTTGTATCTTGCGTAGTTAACTATGGATTGATCGGTATACTCTACATATTTACTGTGTTTTGGTAAATAGATGGTTGCTTATCGGTAAACATACAGAAGAAGGTTTGATAAAGCAATCCGACAAGTAGTAAATTTTTACAAGTATTTCAATTAATTCATCTTGTAGGATGGAAGATAACTTGAGACATAATCTGTGGTTAATAATTTTAAAGGGTTGATTTAAGGATCAATTTTTGGAGGCCACTGATTCACCCCCCCCCCCCTCCCAAGTTATTACTAACAACCTATGTCTGTGGATCAGATGGTGGACATGAAGCATCATAACATAATGATGATTGATATAGCTTCTTCACTCAGCTATTCTAAATTTGATGAGGTCAAGGACTGCCCTACTGCCTATGATATGTGGAAGAAACTACATGAAATCTATGGAGGAGATGACAATGTAAAGAGAGCCCAAGAAGAAAATCTCGGAGGTCGGTTTGATCAGATGAAAATGAAACAAGGATAATTCATTACAAAATACAGTGAAAGAATCAAGAAAAAATGTAAGTGCAATCAAAGCTTCCAGTGGAACAATTGAAGACAAAATAGTGGCTATTAAGGTATTGAGGACTTTACTTCCTATCTATGCAATTAGATTTTCAGCCATTCAAGAAAATGAGATGTAGTAATGATATAACTCTAGATGGATTTGTTGGAAGACTAACAACTTTTGAGTTAGATAAATTTGAAAGTTATTCTCCTAATCCTACCAATCTTGAGTCTGCATTCAAAGCTAAATTAAACCTTGGTAAGATGAAAGGAAAATAGATTGACACTAACAAAGATGATGATTTTGATGCTGAAGATCTAGAAATCATTGAAGAATTACTTGCAAACAGAGCTACAAAAGGAAAAAAACAATACAAAGGAAGAAAACCATTGATTTTATTTTCATGTGATGAGGTTGGTCACATTGCTGCTAAGTGTCCAAACAAGGAAGACAAAGGTGAGAGAAAGTTTAACAAGTAAAAAGGAAAGAAAGATTTCAAGAGCTACAAAAGCTACAAGGACAAAGGTAGGAAATCTTGTTATATTGCTAAAGATTCTGATAGTGAAGAAGATGAAGATGAAGATGAAATGGTTTACATTCCTATTAAGTAGTATTCAGACAATGAAGATAATGAAAAGACAACACTTTAATCTCATATTAGTAAGAATGACACCTGGATAATTGATAGTGGTTGTTCTCACCACATGACTAGTGATAAAACTAAATTTGAACATCTTCAGCACTATGATGGCGGGAGTGTCAGTTTTGGGAATGATGAACCATGCTATGTAAAAGGTAAAGGTTGTATCTCTCTAAATAAAGGAATCAAATGTGATAATTCTTATTGGGTTGAAGGACTAACACGTAATCTACTAAGTGTGGCATAGCTTAATAACATTGGTTTCGAGGTAGAATTCATCAATGGTAAGTCCAAGCTCCTAGTTGGAACTGGCAGGCAAACAAAAGGTAATCTATTTTACCTTGATCTCAATGTAAGTTCATGTTTTTTTGTACAAGTAGAAGAAATTTGGTTATGGCATAAAAGGTTGTGTCATGTGAATTTTGATAACCTGATCAACATAAGCAAGAAAAAAAGAGTAAGATATATTCCTATTTTGAAGAAACCTGAATTGGAAATATGCAAACAATGTCAAATTGGGAAGATGGGAAAAACTAGTTTCAAAAGAAAGAAATACAATACAAAAGAAGTATTAGAATTAGTGCATACTGATTTGTGTGGACCAATTGGAACAACAAGCTACACGGGTGAGAAGTATTTAATTCTATTTATTGAAGACCATTCCAGAATGATGACTCTTATATTTCTCAAAGAAAAATTAGAAGAGCTTCTGAAGTTTAAATGGTACCTTGCTAAAGTTGAGAAGGAAATAGGAAAGAAACTTAAATGCCTAAGATCTGACAAAGGAGGAAAATTCATTTTTAATGAGTTTAATGAATTCTGCAATGAAAGAGGAATCAAAAGACAAGTATCTGCCCCGGGTACACCACAACAAAATGGTATAGCAAAAAGAAGGAACATATCCATTATGGATTGTGCAAGAACCTTGATTATTTAAAAGAATGTTGCTACCAAATACTGGAAGGAAGCCATCATCACTACAATTCACACCTTGAACCGAGTTCAACTAAAGAAAGGTACTGAGAAGACACCTTTTGAATTATGGTATGGCTATAAATCTAATGTTCATTATTTCAAAGTATTTGGAAGTAAATGTTACATCTTGAAGGAAGCAAGAAATGGAAAATTTGATATAAAAAGAGATGAAGGTATGTTCCTAGGCTACTCATGTAAAAGAAAAGCATATAAATGTTTGAATCTTACTCTTAATAAAGTCAAAGAAAGTGTGCATGTAAAGATTGATGAGTTTGCAGAGAGAAATAAAGAACAGAGCAGTAAAGAGCCTAAGGACTACAAGAACTTTGTGTATTATGAACCTGATACTATACCTAAGACACAGGCAATGGTGATTGGATAGCAACCATGTCAACCACTGAATTCATCAGCACAAACCTTGTTGCAAACTGTGCAACCTGAGCTTCTAACTATTGAAACCAAGTCACAGACAAAGGGAACCGAGTCTCAAACTGAAGAAACTGAGTCACAAACAGAGGGAACTGAGTCGTAGACAAAGGAACCCGAGTCATAGACATAGGCACCTGAATCTCAAATAGTAGAACCCGAGTATCAGACAGAAGAACAAAACAAAATATTTGAGCATGGTGAACATAGTGGAGCAAGCCCAAAATCAAAGAGGAAGGAACCTATACTTGCAAATTATGTCAGAAGGCATCATGCATGTGATCAAATAGAAGGTATAATGACAAGGAACAAAATCAAAGGTACATGTTTGCTTAGTGAAATTGAACCTAGAACTATTAAAGATGCATCGAATAATGAAAGTTGTATAGAAGCAATGCATGAAGAGATTGAGAAGATAGAAAAAAACAAAACCTATACGGGTGCCAGCAAGAAGTTGAGTCCACTTTTTGGGCAAAAAGTGGAAGCGTTTTCTCTTTTTTTTCAAATTTGTTGTCAATTGATGTCAAAATTAGAGGCACTTAGAGATGGAATCTAAAAATACTTCACTCATAGAAAATATAGTTCTCGGAGTCTATTTTTAAAATATGTAATTTATTTAAATACCCACATGGTAGAAAGTTTTTTTATTAGGCATGTTTAAACACTACTTTTTCAAAATACCTCTTTCAAGACCATACCACTCACGTGTACGACCAACATATTTTGACCTATATAAATGAATTTTTATGAATCCTTCTGGGGAAAGATACCTAAGACACCAAAGATTGATGAGAATATTTTTGCTTTTTTTTATTGAATTTTTTTTTTTAATTAATTTTTAATTGACTATAAAATATATTTTTGAAACCTCTGGTGTAAGACCACCATAATTTGATGAAAAATTCACATTTAAAAAAAAAAAAAAAAAATTTCTTCAAGGAAATTCTATTTATATTGATGTCATATAAATTATTTTTAAAAAAATATAAAAATATAAAAGTTATTAAAGTTTTAGTGAACCTTACTATTTTAAGTTTAGGTACCACTTTTGATTCATAAATATTGTAAAAATAGTAAAATTGATCATATAAGTATAAAATTTATATTTTATAAATCTAGACACTAAGTTCTCTAATGGGTTTTCATTTCGTCAAAAATTTTGCTAAGGAAGACCCTCAAAAAATTATGGCAAGACAGAAATCTGGTATTCAAATGTCTTAGCAATTATTTTGGAGGTCCAAGCATAGGCTTGGTCCCACCAAACCTATCCTGAACTGAAATCCAATGCAAAGGGTGGCCTTGTAAATTGAAAATTTAAAAAATGGGCACAGGTTTAAAAATATGTACCTATTTCTTAAATATAATAAATCGACATAGAAAAATACGTTTCTTAAAAAAAATTTAAAAAATTAAAAAATGGGCACCTGTTTTCAAAAAAATGGGTGTCCCTTTTTAAACACGAGTACCCATTTTGAAATAAAATGGGCACACATTTTTTGAATTTTGGATCAGGTGTCCGAGCCTAAGACAGGTGCCTATTTTTTAAAAATGGGTGCCCATTTCTAGCGGTATTGTTTCAAGTCCACAAGACTTCCACCGAATTAGCACCCAACTTCTTGCACTTTCCCATACACTTGTACCTAGACCAAAAAAAAAGGATGTGATTGGTACTAAGTGGATTTTAAGAAACAAGATGAATGAAAAAGGAGAAGTTTCCAGAAACAAAGCAAGATTAGTATGTAAAGGATATGCTCAAGAAGAGGGTATTGATTACGGAGAAGAATTTTCTCCTGTTGCAAGACTTCAAGGAGTCAGAATTGTTTTGGCATATGTTGCACATAAAGGATTCAAGGTATATCAAATGGATATAAAATCTACATTCTTAAATGGAATTCTAGAAGAGGAAGCTTATACTGAGCAACCTGAAGTTTTTGTAGATCCTCACAAAAGGAAAATGGTTTGCGAATTGCATAAAGTATTGTATGGAATGAAATAAACTCCTAGAGCCTCATATGAAAGATTGCATTGTTACTTGATAAGTATTGGATTTCAGAGAACTAATGACAATAGTAGCTTGTACATCAAAGAAGGACCTCAGAACAAGATACTATTAGCAGAGATATTTGTTGATAATATACTATTTACTAGATATGATAATTTATGGAAAGAATTCTCTGAAGCTATGAGTAAGGAATTTTAGATGTCTATGTTTGGCGAAATCAAATTCTTTGTTGGTTTACAAGTTCATCAGATGAAGGATGATATTTATATTACTTAGTCTAAATACATCAAAGAGAGACTGAAGAAATTTGGGATGGAAGATTCAAGACTAGTTGGGACACCTATGTCTATTGGACATAATTTGTCTAAGGATGACGATTCAAAGGAGGTTGATGACATGTAATTGATTGAATGGATGACTATATTAAGTTGAAGATGATGCAAGACATTATATCAGTTAATGGTTTGTATTGTCATTGATGTCAACTTGATATCATCTGTATGGTCATGCCAAAGCCTTCAGAGAAGAAATAGAATAGAGGTTATGCTTTCAGAAATGCATAAAATTCAAGTATTCACTAAGTGACAGACCACACCGACGGAGTGCACACGATCGGTAAAAATAGAGAAAAAGTCACAGTGATGCCCGACGAGCAGAAGATAGTATTGCTCGACGAAGCAGAATCACACGATGCCTGACGAGCTGAAAATAGTGTTGCCCGATGAGAAAGATCCTATGATGCCCGACGGATGGAGATCCTGAAGCTAACAGAAGTTGCACCGATAAAACAGGCAGTTGTCACCGACGATGAACTGTAGTATTGACCGACAAAATAGAGAGATCAGAAAATGACAAAATATCTAGCTGGTAGAGCTAAAAGATAGACTTAACTGGTTTTTTTATTTTCTTTATTCAACCACCATTAAGTAATTGATTTAAAGATGTTTTATACAGTTGGAAAGAAGATAACTATGAGATAAAACAGGAGTTAAAGCCATAAATTAATTTGGCTGGATTATTTTTAACGCCAAGAATCAAGAATAAAGAACTTTAAATTAAGGAATATCATGTCTATTTAAGAGACAAGCATAATTCATTTCTGTAAGCAATCAGATACACGGGGGAGTGAATTGAGAGAATATGTTGAAGAGAAACTGATGAAGGATTAACTTCATACAGTCCTGATCAATCAAGCTAAGGAATTCTACAGACACTGACGAATAGAAAAGCACAGCATCAAAGAGAAAAATGAGCTAAGTACAAAGGAATTGAATTGATACATTGATTAGAAAGATATTGTAAGTAAACAGATCTGAAAATCTGCAATTCAGTTGCATTAGAAATAGGTCATTTTATTTCAGTTTAACCATTGAAGCATTAAGTATCTTAATAGAGCAGGACTTAATAGTCTTTTGTAATTGAGGTATATCCTAGCAGATTACTAGAAGGTTAACTCATGATAGTAGCATTGGCCTTACCTAAAGCCTATTGATAGTCTAAGAAGGAGGTTGATTCAAGGATGATAGTAAGATTAGCATAAAGCCTATTGACGGTCCAGAGATTGATTCAAGGATGGTAGCATAGATGCCAGATACTAAGTGACAACCTATGTATAAAAATCCTCTAACAAGGTCGCACTTAACTGTGTGTTTGTAACCTTTAATAGGGTTGGCTCCTAATAGGGCTCACTTCAAAAGAGTGAAAATTTGGGGTACCGGTCCTAGTGGTTTTTTTCCTTAACATGGTTTCTACGTTAAAATCCTTGTGTTATATGTGTATGGTCTATTATTTTATTATTTTACATTCTACATATGCATATATGGATTGACTGGTATACTCTACATATTTACTGAGCATCGGTAAATATAGGTTACTACTTATCAATTATCAAGGAGAATCAAGACAGACAAGGTAAATCGATAGACAGTTATTTATTTCAAGTATTTCAAAGGCATACATCTTGTTGGGACTTAATAATTTGAGAATTATCTATTGGTGGATTAAAGTTTATATTGGATAAATTTTTGAGGCCACTGATTCACCCCCCCCCCCCTCTCAGTTAT
>MU221037.1:9052-20286 GCA_018584345.1 Thuja plicata
TATATATATATATATCACATGCATATGTACATAATATGTGACATGTACACACGTGTACATATATATACATGTGCATATACACATGCATGTATATATATATAGTACATATGATATATATGTGTGTGCACATTCGATGCGTATATATTATATATATACATGCATATATATTATATATACATATATATGCATATATATGTGTGTGTGCGCGCACACATGTATATATGTATATATATGTGCATATATGCATGTATATATGCATATATACACATATATACATGCATACATATGCACATATATGCATATATACACATATATACATGTATACACACACACACACACACACACATATATATATATATATGCATATATACACCTATACATGCATATATACACATATATGCATATATACACATATATACATATATATATATACACATGTACACGTATATATGCATATATACACATATATATGCCTATATACATATATACATGTGATATATACAAACAATGTATAAAAAAACAATATATATTATATATACAAATAGTATATATTAAAAACTATTAAAAAATACAATGAAAATGTGAAAAACCTGTTGAGTCGACGGTTGATATTTTGGATGCCCCACAGAGTTTCAACCCAGTTTGGCGGGTTGTATATACGCCAAATTTGACCTAACCTACTTTCGATCGAAAGTAGGTAAGTACTTTCGATCGAAAGTACTTAACTACTTTCGATCGAAAGTAAAAAGCACTTTCGATCAGAAGTAACTTCCGATCGAAAGTACCCATTTTTGGTACTTTCGATCGGAAGTTACTTACTTTCGATCGGAAGTTACTTACTTCCGATTGGAAGTATTTGTCTCTTCCGATCGAAAGTATGAAATGTTTTTTCGTGGGCCACACTTTTTGGGGTGAAATCCTTCCTCCCAAAAAGTGTAACCCACTATTGTGGGATCACCCACCAAACGATGCCCATATTGGGCTTCAAAGTCTTTTTTAACAGATTCCTGTTGCTTCTCACAAAATACCTGTGTTTTTCCTTGCCCTTCATTCTGACCCACAAGCAATATCCGATGCCTAAACCAAAGAGCATGAGGAACCCAATGGCGTTGCCTGTAAAACCATAGAACACAACCCATTGATTGGGCTTCCTCTAAAGAAATGGAACACAAAGAATGCATGAAGCGGTCTGGGTAGTCGTGGGCCAAAATTGATTCGCCACTCTTGCAGCATACATGCAAATGAGATAGTAACATTTTTGACTATTTTTTTCTAAAATGTTTCTGATCATATCTGTTAACTTCCTATGAATAAATCCCCCACTGGAAAAGCACGTAGCACAGACAAAGGCACCAGAGAGGTCGCCTTTGCAGGCGCTGTCCAAAGAAGTGGGTCTAAGTTTTTTGATCTGGACTTGTTTCATCATAATGCTTCTGCACAAATAGGGATTTGAGACATAATATGTATCATTGAAACAGAGCTGAACCAAATTTGGGGGCTGTAAGATTCGATGCCAAGAGGGTGTTTGGAAAACGCATAACCAGAAGTGGTTTCTGATGAACGGTTTACTACTGTTTGACAGGTTTGGGGTTTACCACCAGCTACAGTCATTGTCAAACTACCACATGTCATTGTCAAACCACCGCCTAAGATTTAGAAAACCAGAGTATTGCGCAGCTGTTCGGTTTCAAAGCGTCAGACAAGTATTTCCCCAAAGATCACGCAATATATCCTATCAGATAATTACATTGATGATGCAATTTTAATGTTTTGTTAGTTCTCTTTAAACGATATAGTAGAATATGAGCTTGTGAATGTTATGTTTCAAATAAAATGGTGATTGCATCTTGGTGTAGAATAAGCATGTTGAAGAGGAGTGGAAGGTTTATTAGGAAAAAGTTTGGACTATTTTTGTAAACATTTGTATGGTATATGAGGTCAATTGGTAGGTCATTTAACAAATGATGTTTATGCAACAAATATGTTAATAAGGAAGTGATAGCTTCATGACTATGTATTCATTTATAGGGAACCAAACATGAGTTAAAAAAAGCCTCTATATTACGAAGATAATTAGGCTCCATTTCCAACAGGTTCATGTTATTTGTTATTTTTTCAATAGGTAGGAAGGGATAGATATAGGAGCAAAGAGCAATAGAGAATGGGGGAGGCGTGGGGAGTGAGTGGGAGTGGGGATGGGGTTAAGGAGATAGAGATAAAGAGGAAGATAGAGATTGAGGTAAAGATGGAAAAGGAGATGTAAATGGAGAGAAGGGGGAGAGATAAAGAGAGAGGACAAGGGAATATATATAGAAAAAAGAGATAAATATATCGAGAGGGTGTTCTTGAAAGATAAAGATAGATACAACAATTGATATACAAAGAGCTAGAGAGAGCCAGAGGTGGAAGAATAAATATGGAAAGATTGAGATAGAGAGGAAAAGATGCATATATGTAGAGGTCTAGAGAGAGAGATGGTGAGATACAGATATAGAGAGGGGGAGGGAGAGATTTTGAGAGATAAATAAATAGAGAGAAGTATAGACTACACAAATAAAGATTGACAAAGGGAGAGAAATAGGAGATAGAGGGAAAAATAGAGATATAAGAAAAGAGAAACATAGATCTAGATAAAGATATATGGGGAGAGAGAGAGAGAGAGAGAGATGTCTATGTGCGTGTACATACGCATGTGTGTAAAGAGGAAGAGATAGATAGAGATATATGGAAAGATAAAGATAGAGAGATAGAGATATATGGGAAGAGAAAGGGAGAAAGAGGTAGAGATAGAGAGAAATTATATTTAAATTTAATAAAAATACATTATATTTCACCATCATCTCATTGGCTTTTCTAGACATATTATGTCGTCATTGTACTCAACAAAATTATATATTTATAGAGTATTTCAGCAAAGATTTTACTTTCATTGTCCAAAATTTTACATTTAATAGACATTGTCATGGAAAATTTAATAGACATGTTAACATGGAAAATCATTAGAAAGAGTGTGGGCTCAAACCCGATAGTATTCATATGTTCATGAATTAGCTTTGGTAGATTGGTCTAAATGCAATATCTTATGATGAAATGTTTTGAAGAATTAAAAACAACGACCTTTGTTCTTAATAATAGTTTAATCTTCAGAACTATTCCTTTCTTCTTCCATGTTGAAGTATCAAACTGAGTAATTTTTGAATGACAATCTTCTTTAGCGACCTCTTCATATAAATTCAATTCCAACGATTTCTAATCGCCACTTCAACATAGCTTCCAATGCTATTAACAATCTTGTTTTTCTTTCTTTTTACATGGCAATACACTTGTTTGACCTTCCTACTTTCAAATGACAACCTTAAAATCAAGTAACAACATTTTTTGTAACTCACCTGTTAACCAAAGTTAGCGGCCTCATAACCCATTCTTCTTCAAGCAGTAGCATTATATCTTGATCAAAGGATTTATCTTTGATTTGTGCTTCCACATTACTACAATCTCATTTTCTCTGCATGCAGTTTCATAATTCAAAAAAGACTGATCAGGCAAAAAAATTCAAACTGCAAACTCTTCAGCAATCGATCTCCACCTTTTCAACATAAAATAAAATGGTTGGAAGATTCATTCCTTGGACAATAGACTTTTATTTTATTTCCAAATGGCTAGAAAATCCACCTAAAATCAATGGCCTCTTGCAGCAGCTTTATCTTCAGTGAACCCTCTTTTGTCTGTAGCTTCCTTAATCATTTTAAGCTCATTCTATGGCTTCAACTTAAAATACAGGCAGATCATCTATTTGGAAAGAAAAACACTTTCTATGACAGTGAATACATCTTAGATAAAGGAACCAATTTCTCTAGCGGCTTCAAATTTCTTTTTCCTCTGATATGATCTTCTCATACATTGTCGAAATCATGTCTCATTCTACAAACTCAAGTCACCCAAAATGTCTATGCTCTCATTATTCCAAGAAAACATGACCTGATATCTTATATCACTCTGTTGAGATGGATGGAGTGGACTCATATCCTTATTAATCAACTGATTAAATGGAACATAAATACAGAAATGTAAAACACATAAAAATATACAAAACTACTATACGCTAGACATAAAGATTTATGAAACTTAGGTACAACATTTTATTCTTATTAATAAACTGATTGCGACTCGATTACATCTCCTTTAAATGCTACAGCATTCTTAACCTTATATGATAAGCTTAAATATCTCTTAAATTTAAACCCTTACGTGATGCGTTCTTATATAGGTCTCAAGAAAGTACATAGACTATTCTAGATGTTATATAAGTGATTTTAAAAATTGCATAAGCCTTTTTAAGACTCTAGATGTTACATAGGTGATTTTGGAGATAACATAGGCCTTTTTAGGCTGACCTTGACAAATACTTAATATTTTTCCCTTTTAATCTTATCAATATCTCAATTCTAAAACATTCTACTTACTTTTGTCTTTCTCTTACCTATTATTGTTATTGGTATCTATTAGGATGAAATAAATTATGCATCCCTATAATAGATGCATGTAAACAGTCTATACTTAATTTCACTTTCAGTTTTTATTCTAAAGAGGGTAGGAGAGAAAAATGATGCTAGTGATAATATATATGTAAATTATTGTCATCATCATAGAACAAAGCTCATTTTGAAAAAAAAGTATTGTCAAATAAAACAAAGTTCTTTAAAAGAAAATTCAAATAATTTTAAAATAATAGAAAATAGTGTCAATTCAACTACATCTTAGGTATTGTGCACATATAAAGTGCAAACAACACAACCCATAATTATATAAGTATCCAAATGATGATATAATCTATATCGACTTATATAAAAAGAACCTTCAATTTTCCAATTTGATGGGTGCTTCATTGAACTCTTTGCAAGTTTCACACACCACATTTGAAGAAACAGGGATGGATTTGGATTGTAATAGAATTGGTAGTAGGCTCAAGTCATATGCAGGAAACAAGGATGTGCGAGAACACTTTTAGACATCTTCACTAGAGAAAATGATTTCACTGTCTATTGTGGGACCCACTCATTTGGTTATGTTACGTTATTGCACATGGATCAATTCACTCCACTTATTATGGATCTACAACAATAACTATTCATTGATACCAATCTGCAAAGTGGAGTTTTTCCTGTGACTTCCATAAGTTTATGTTGCATGCATTATTTTATGTAAGGCTAACTAAAGAGAAGTACGCATTGGTTTTTGTACCTCTTCAGTTCACTGCATCATCATTTTAGTTATTGTGGTTATTTATTCATTGTAAATCTTGTATTTTGTATAATTGTTAATGATAATTAATTTCATTCGTGTGCATTCGGCTCTATTTTTTCTTCTCTTTTTTCTTGAAATTTTTTCTTCTATTTTCTGCTAGATCCTATTGTGTAGCTATAACTATGAAATTTTACATGGTATAAAAGCACTGGAGCTAGGAAGAAGAAGTACTAACAATTTATTTGAAGTTATTGAAGATTATAGCTATTTTAGAATAAAATTTCCACTGTATCGAGGATTTGTTTTTGTATAGTTTTGGATCTTTTTTTGAAATACAAAGATGTAACATCGTCTACAAGTGCAATAACAACCAAAAAGCATGAGAAATAAAAAAAATCAACGATCCTCAAATGATTGTGCACATGCGGAAGACTTAAGATAACTATCAAAGGTTCCAAGATGACTCCAATTACTCAGTAAAAATGGAAAGACACAATGTCATCCCATGAGAATCATGTTGGTGAAAACATATTGATTCCTTAAATTTTGCTAAGTCTAGAATTTCTTAAAACCTCCCAAAATTTAGAATCTTTATCTTAATTCCTTTGAAGTTGAAACCACTCTCAAACATCTTGAAAGTATTACATAAAATGTAACTTAAAGTATAAGAAATTATACTTAAATGTTACATTTTATGTACCATCCGGATCTTGAATTCATACTGTTAAGACTAAGAAGGCCTCTAAAAGATAAAGGGTATCCAAAACGGATATTAGATTTCCAATTCGACCTCGAGAAGTACCCCTGTTTCAAAAGTGACACTTCAGAAGCAATGCAAAAATGGTCAAAAGTGATGAAAGAATAGTCAAAATTGATATTTTACAAGTCAAAGGTGATGTAACACCCATCAGATGTAATACACTACCCCACTTTTAGGGAAAGTCAAGCTTGAATCTTAAGTATGAGGTCAATTTTGGTTCTAATACCAAGGAGGCTTGTCGACACCAATGTACGCCTAAAATGTAAGCTTGCTCCACTCCAGGGAGTACTCGAAAAAAACATATCAAAGCCATAATCACTTGATTACAATAAATATCACATCACTGAATGTATAATAGAACTAAGATAAATCAAGATCATCAATATACATACAAAAACATGAGCATATAAAAATGCTAGAATATATCCATAAAAAACCATAGTGTTGTGAAGTAGGTGAAGTAAAATCTTGGAAAGCTCAAATACTTATTCTATGGTCCCCAATAGTGGCTTGTCATGCCACCCAACCATGAGAAACCCTCAGGCCCTCCCCACCATACTCACAGAGATAACCATATGGCCCAAACACACACACACAAGAGCTAATCATGCAACTTGACTTACAACACCATCAATATACTAATATACCTAAATGCACAAGAACACATCACAAGAGGATACTACAATCACATCATAGGCATGAGGGTTGCTCATGCATACAACTACTCAAGACCATGCAACATTCAACACATCAAGAAGTCAACTTCATATTAGGACATCTTGGGAGCACAATGAAAGTATCTTGAGATTGGGTACACCCCCAACCAAAAATGAAACCAAACAAAATCAATGGAACCATGCAAGGTAGTCAATTACCACAATAAGAAGACCGCTCCCTGAGGGAAACATGATGAAACAATAAAATGTCCATAATACACATATCCAACTCAATTGGCCATAGTGTCAAGAAATGAACCCAAATCAATCTAATAGTAACACTTTTCGATGTATTAACATAATTCTACATAATAAAATCACATTCAAACCCTAAAATTCCAACTTTTATAAAATTCCCAATTGGCATAAAAACCAGTCATCCACCATTGATGGACCTCCAAAAAGCTTCAATTTTCAAACTTAACAAATCAAGAAAGTGAGAAAACCCATTGGTCTAAAACCACCCAACATCCAAAAATTTCAATAATATTCCAAATCTGAGCATCCATAAATATTTGGGAAGCTTTTCCCCATATAAACCCTCATTTCCCTATTTTCTTTTCATATTTTCAAATAAACAATGAAAGAGCTATTTGGATCCACAAGATTGCATAGAAATGTCCCAATATCCATTTACAAACAATAGAAGACAATTATAATGATCAAAAAGAGGGGAAATAAATATCCTACCTCAATATAGTTGAAAATGTCCAAAAACGAAGAGAACTTCACACACACCAAGAGAAGAGGTGAGATTTTTCCCACAAGAAGAAATCTCTCCCACAAATCCTTTGAACCAATGCCCACAAAAATCTTCCCAAAAAATCTCTTCCAATAAACCAAACTAGTTTCCACCCAAAACCATTTGAACAAAAAGGGCAAGAAAATAAACTCTCTCCCAAAAATGAAATCTTATTTCTCTTTTTAAAGTCACTTTTTGGAGCAAAACCAAAATAAAAGAATTAAAATTTTAAATATAACATTCTCCCAAATAACAAACTCAACAATAAACTTTTAAAATATAAAAGCACACAATAATAATAAAATCCTAACTCCAATAAAAATGCTTAAAACAACAGTTGTCGGCAACAACAATAATTAATAAAACAAAAATCGTCGACGTCAACAATTAAATTAAATATAAATATTATTTTAACTCATGCATTGCTAACAACCATAATGACCAACAAGAAATCACAACACATAGCCAATGGTCTCAATACACAATCTGAGATAGCCAAATGTTACCACACGATAATCGGCTGGTAAATAAAAAACCTCACAATAATTATCGCCCAATACTAGGAACGACAAGTGGGCTAAGGGACGTAATTGGCCTCATGACTATCTCCAATTTACCCATTGTCAAGGATAATATAAGTAGGCATGCTCAGACCTTTGAAGTCAAGTGAAGACGATGCATGGTACATGTCCACATTAGTACAATATACGAAGCACACATATATGTATGACAACCAATCAGCGGGCAAAGGAGGAGAAACAAGACATCGTGTGGGCCTCTTAAGAAAGAAATAAAACTTCATTCCGCCTCATACACACACATCATGAATCATCATCATAAGGATGCCCATGATCACAAGGAATCTTCAATAACATCGTGTAATCATTTATTAACAATAATAATCAGCCACAATATTTAAATAACATGAGATAACAAGAGAGATCATCAAGTTACATTGCTTACCATTTAACCATGGTATGGCAACAACCATAGTCTTACTAAGGCTGACATGTTGAGTGTCACTAATCATTAGCTACAACATAAAATCTCATCAAGTATCATTGGTTAGCATTAACATCATTAACCATCAATGATACCATAAATTATTACACTCTTTAACTAATATTAACATCATGAAATCAATCTGCAATGTCACAAGGCTATCATAACATCTATGTTGGAGAACATAATCAAATAATATTGTAGAATTATTTCACATGTAGTTCATTTACTGAAACCACAATTATCATTTCTATCGATGTTAATTTAATCATCCAAAGTACAAAAAGGTATAACAATGACTAGATCCATTTCCAACATGCTAATGCTAATGCATAATCCAAATAATCAAATAAGAAACATCACAGCAAGGTCCAACATAATCCAAACAACACATTCCCATCCAAGGGTCATAAAGAAAAAATAAAATAGGAGAGACACTACACAAGGGTTCTCCTTCTCTATGTGGAATGTGGAATGGGGAGATGTAAGATGTAGAAGTGGATTAAAGAGAAAGGAGGGATTTCTAAGTTGTAGAGGAAATAAAAGATCAGGTAGTCAAATTCTAATTCTAGATGTAAGTATCAAACATAGAGAATAACCTATACCTAAATTTGAGCCCAAAATGTCTGTCAAGAATGACTTAAGCAGTAGATGGTGGCTGGAGTTGCCGCTTCTTGTGGGAGTTTCCCTTGCTCTGCCAAAAATTGATAAGGAAGCCCATGATCTAAAGTAGACTTTTATCTTTTCATGAATCCAGATTCAAAGTCCTGCCACCTATCACTTATACAGAAAAAAGAAGAATGTTGGGAGAAAGAGGTTTTCCTCAGTCAAACCCCTGTTTAGGAATTAATCTTGAAATTTCAGTGAAATTGCATGAAAGCAAAAACATGTTATCAATAGCAGAGGCTTTATAAGTGTCTTATACCTTGATGATGCAAGTGCTTCTTTAAATGAGATCACAAGTGGGCTTGCTTCCATAAAGAGATGAATACTTGAATGCTTGACTACTTCTTGAATGCTTGATTGCTTGAATGCTTGCTCGAGGACTTGATGATATCTTTATTGAGTACCCAAAATAGGAGAGGTAGCATTAATTCTATACCTCTCTAGATCATTTTGGGGCCCAAAAATTGAAGGAGATCGACTTAAGATTTGAAGTGCCGCTCAAAACCAAAATACTGAACTCCAATTCAAATTTGAACCAAATTTAGCGTGTCAGGGTTTCCCTCTCAATGTATGGGTCAAAAAATTTATGACCTACAAGTCCCGAGTCGCCCTTGACTAGGAAAAAATGGCTCAAATTTTAATTTAAGGTTAATTTTGATATGAGGATTTCAAAAATATGCACAAAATTGGGGTCTAATAAGCATAAAAGTGTAAAATGGACCACACATAATAATAGGGAATAAGTACATATAAGATAATATTTGAATGAAATAATTAAAGGGAGCACACCTATGATTAAGGGCCTGCATTAATTAAATATAGAGAAAGGATGTAAATGTATAGAAAAAGTTCTATAATGCATAGAAGAATGAATACACACTAAAATGGGCACTACATAAGCATGGAATTGGACACGCTTAAATAGTGTGTACAATTTACGATGCTACAACTACAAAGAGATAAGAAATCACTAAGTTAAAGGGGGAAAGCCCCCAAACCAACTCATACAACCATGTGAAAGGGAACATAAGAAAAATACAAAGGAAAAAAAAGACACAACACAAAGGGGTTAGTAATAAAATGAGTCTCCAAACCATCTAGTTGAAGAGACCTTGATAGACAAAATGTCTAAACAGCTAGTATCTATGTTGGTGGAAAAATGAGATAGGTCACATTAGCTATGAATCCCTCGATCCCAGTCACAATGGAGTATGAAGCCTCCAAGACGCGAATATGATTTACTAAACTTTTATGGTATGAATTCAATATAGTATCTATGCTCTCGGGGCTTCTATTCCTTTGTTGCCTAATTGGGAGAAGGATGAGATAGATTTCTAATAAATGATTGAATTGATAAAATAATTAAGGGGCACACCTAAGGGTCCACATCATTTTTTGATAAAATTAAATTAAGAAAGGACTCATATATTAAATTAGGTATTCATTAAGTGCAAGATGAAGTCCTAAAATGCATACTAGGTTGAAACACACTAAGGTGAGTGCTAAACAATTATTTCCAATATTGAACGTTCTAAACTTGATATCACTTGCTCCAAGGATGAACCAAACTTTATAAAATTTATATTGTTCTACTCCAACCAAAGGTTATAGATAAGTAATGAAGGATTGATCTCCCATATACAAGAAAACATTGAAGACTTATGAAAAAGAGGCCAACTTTGGAATTGTGATAGTAATTTGTTATTTGAAGGTGAATACAAATCAAGTTGGAAATGTAGCCATTTACAACATCTTTGAGAAAAGTTACAATTCAAAAGAAGAAGATTTGTCAATTCTAAGAAGTTACCACATAAAGCACATGGGAATGTACAATGGTTATTTCCAATCTATCAAGCCTCATTCTCGTTAAAATTCTATCCTATAGAGCTAACCAAGAAAATGAGCCAACTTTGGGAAGGCAAGAAGGATTCTAACAAATTTCAGTAGGTCATTCCAGATCTTGAGGCATAGAAGTCAGAGAATTATAACCTTCTTTGACCTTATAATTACCAATTGTTGATTTGGTCTAGATTATCTCATCCTCTCTAGATGAAAATACAATGAATCTTTTTTGGAGCTCTGTATTACAAATTATTTTGAACTC
>MU221041.1:33669-79236 GCA_018584345.1 Thuja plicata
CATTTCTAGTCATCAAGCAAGTGGGGTTAGTATCATTCAGATAGAATAAGTTACCTTTGGTCTGTTCACCGGTACCAATCAGTTTTCCTGATTCATTGAAGATCTTTGCCTTCTTGTTCTCAAATGCAACTCTGTGACCTGAATTATTCAGCTGAGAAACACTCAACAGATTATAATTCAATCCTTTTACCCAATAAGCATTTTCACATCTAATCAGGTTATTCAGCATTACTGTTCCTTTACCTTCAATTTGACAAGGAGAATCATTTCCCATTCTTACTGTACCACCTTTATAGTATTCAAAAGTATTAAACTTTTCTTTGTCACTGGTCATATGGTGAGTGCAGCCACTATCTATAATCTAGATATCATTTTTACTAATCTTAGATATAATTGCAATTTCTTCATACCTTTCATCTTCATTTGAATCATCCTTCACAGCTACAAACACTATCTCAAGATCATCATCCGGTTTGATGTCAGTATCTTCATCTTTTCAAGAAGCTAGATAGCTAGCCTTCTTGCCTTTGTCCTTTTTATCTTGGGTATCACTTCTTTCTGATTGTCGGTAACCTCTGTAATCTTTGTATCACCTCTGTCAGATTTCTTCTCAAAAGATCTTTGTCACTTCTATCATCTTTTCTTTTGTTAGGACATCTTGCAGAAAAATATCCAATCTCTTTACAATTGAAACATACAAGTGGTAACTTGCCTTTGTATTTACCTTTGCCTTTTAGCATTCTTCTTGCCATGAGTGCTTCAATTTCATCTAGATCTTCTTCTTCACTTTTTCTTTCACTGTCTCATCTAGATGAGTGTCTCTAACTAGATTTGTTTATTCTCATAGAAGACTTGAATACAAACTCTAAATTTGGTAAGACACTATTATCAAAGCTATTCATCTCAAATGAAATTAGTCTACCAATCAGGCTATCAAGAGTGACTGTATTATTTGCTACTGCTCTGATTTCTTGAATAGCAGAGACTCTAATAGCATATATGGGCAATAGGGTTCTTAATATTTTACTTACTAATGTCTCCTCTTCAAGTGTACCTCCAACGCCTCGTATAGCATTGACTACTTCTTTTATTCTTGTGCTATACTATGTGATGTTTTGAAATTATTTCATTCTGAGATCATCAAACTTTCCTCTAAGGCTTTCTGCCTTGGCTCTCAGAACATTTGCATCACCTTCATTTACAAGCTTCAACTTGTCCCACATTGTCTTTGCATTTTTGCAATCTTTGACATCCTCAAATTCAACATCAGAGAGCGAGGTTGAAAGCTCTATGACCATGTAGTTATGTTCATGCTTTACTCTCAATTGATCTACTGTCAATGGTCCTATAGGAAACACATATGCAGTATCTAAGTATTGAGTAATATCATTGCCAATACCTTATAAGTGAAGCTTTATCCTGCTTTGCCATGAAGCAAAGTTGTCCTTGTTCAACTTGGGCACATCTCTTATGTTCATCTTGTGATCTTTACTTAGGTCTTGAAACCTTCCTTCTAAGCACACAAGCTCTGATACCAATTGTTAGTAATAGGTCTGAGAGGGGGGGGGTGAATCAGTGGCCTCAAATTTTTATTCTTTAAACTTCAATCCACCAATTAATACACCTCAGATTATTAAGTCCCTACAAGATGTATGCATTTGAAATACTTGAAACAAATGACTGTCTGTCGGTTTACCTTGTCTATCCTTATTCTCCTTGATTACCAATTGACAGTAAAACTTATTTACCAATGCTCAGTAAATATGCAGAGTATACCAATCAATCCATAAATGCATGTGTGAAATGTAAAACAATAAAGTAATAAACCATACACACATAACACAAGGATTTTAATGTGGAAACCCTGTTAAGGGAAAAACCACTGGGACCGGTACCCCAAATTTTCACTCTTCTGAAGTGAGCCTTGTTAGGAGTCAACCCTGTTAAAGGTTACAAACACACTTTTAAGTGTGACCTTGTTAGAGGATTTTTAAACATAGATTGTCACTAAGTATTTGGCACCTATGCTACCATCCTTGAATCAGTCTCTAGACTGTCAATAGGCTTTATGCTAATCTTACTACTATCCTTGAATTAGTGTCCTTCTTAGACTGTCAATAGGCTTTAGGTAAGACCAATGCTACTATCATGAATCAACCTTTTTGGTAATGTGTTAGGATATACCTCAATTATAGAAGACGGTTAAGTCCTGCTCTATTAAGAGACTTAATGCTTCAATGGTTAAACTGAAACACAATGACCTATTTCTAATGCAACTTTGAATTGCAGATATTCAGATCTATTTATGCACTTTACCTCTCTGATCAATGTGTCAATTCTATTCCTTTGTGCTTCTCACTTTCTGCTTTGTGATGTTGTGCTTCACTGTTTGTTGGTGTCTGCAAAATTCTTTAGCTCTCCCTTAGCTTGATTGATCAGGACTGTATGAAGCTTATCCTTCACCAGTTTCTCTTCAGCATCTTCTCTCAATTCACTCCCCCATGTATCTGATTGCATACAGAAATGAATTATGATTGTCTCTTATATAGACATGATATTCCTTAACTCTTGGTTCTTGATTCTTTATTCTTAGCATGAAAAACAATCCAGTAAATTTGATTTACGGCTTTAAATCTTGATTTATCTCGTAGTTATTTTCTTGCCAGATATATAAATCATCTTTAAATCACTTACTTAATTGTAGTCAAATAAAACAAATAAAACAACCAGTTAAGTCTATCCTTAAGCTCTGCCAGCTAGATATTTTGTCATTTTCTGATCTCTCTATTCTGTCGGTCAATTCTGTAGTTCATCGCCAGTGACAACTGTTAGTTCGGTCGGTGCAACTTCAGTTAACTTTAGGATCTCCTTCTGTTGGGTATCATTTGATCTTTCTCATCAGGCAACACTATTTTCAGCTCGTCGGGCATCCTATGATTCTACTTCATCGGGCAACACTATCTTCTGCTTTTCGGGCATCACTGTGACTTTATCTCTGTCTTTATCGATGGTGTGCACTCCACCGGTGTAATCTGTCACTTGGTGAATACTTGAATTTTACGCATTGTTGAAAGTATAATCATTGTTCCATTGATTCTCTGAAGTCTTTGGCATTATGTGTATGACCATACAGATGATATCAAGTTGACATCAATGACAATACAAACCATTAACTGATTTAATGTCTTGCATCATCTTCAACTTAACATTATCAAACATTCAATCAGTTACATGTCATCATTCAATACATAACTTAAACAAAAATATCCTTATTGAGACCACAAAGGATTGGAAACTTAGCTCTTGCATTCAGCTTATCTTTAGTTTTGTCATTGCAATCTGTAGGCACAATGGCAGGAACACTGGACTTCTTTGTAACTACCTCCCACATTCTAACATCAATGGAATTTAAGAATGATTCCATTATAAATTTCCAAAACACATAATCAATTCCATCAAATAGAGGATCTCGTGTAAGTGAAGCTCCTTCTCCTTGACGAGCCATGAGAACACTTCCAAAATATGAGAAGAAATCCCCAGGATGGACCTATATGGGGACCCTACACTCTGATACCACTATTTGGAAGTGCATTCACTCTGGGAGGGGGTAGAATTAGAGTTAAAATAATTTCAAAATGTGACAATAATTTTTTTTTGGATGGAATCCTTTATCTGAATCAACATTCAGAATTAGAATACCAGAACTAAACAACTTAGGCATGAACACAATAAGAATGTTATGAAGCATAAATATGTTTATTCAATATGGCGTGAATAACGTTCAAAGTGCTTTCAATATAAAATTATGATGCAAACCAAACTTAAATAACATGAACTACTTAACATAAATGATGACAAAGACATAAGTATCAGAGCAGTACCAGTAGATAATGAAATGAAACAAGTTTATTTAATGCAGAACCATAAATCATGAAACAAAATGCAATAATAAGAGATGATACAGATGAGACAAGATCAAAAACCAAATGACACCAGTATTTGTTAAGTTTTCCAAAGTATTGAACAAAATGAACTAAGTCAAACAAACTATAAATCAAACAAAGTGAGAAATGAGCCAAAAGAGATCCTCACATAACACATGTTTGTGCCGAGAGGACAACCCTCTTGGAAAAAAAAACAATCAAATCCTATAAAACTTTTATTATTCAATGAGCACCAACACAATTACATTTTTTTACCAGAACCAACTGCAAGGAGCACCAACCCCTATTTCAACATTTCAAATATGTTTGAAACTAATAATCCTACAATTGCCTTATAAATTTACAGTTATAATATTACTAGCTACAATGAGTGATACAAATTTATATTCTAATTTCAATTACAACTATTATCATAATACTTCAAGTGTTTTCCCAACCATCTATTTCATAGAGAATCCTTTTACAAAATTATTCTCTCTTTATGCTCAATATTTTCTGATTTGTATCTCTCAAAAAGATTCAACCAATTTTCCCTCATATATATTACCACCTATATTTATTTTCAGTTATTTTTTTGAGATAGGGTACACAAACCCTGGAGAAAATCCCTAAAAATTAGAAAGAACCTTTAATCATCGGAACCAAAAACAACCACCACTGGATTCCAAATGATGCAAGAGTCAGCATAACTGAAATCCAAATGATAAAATTAATCAAAAAACCCACTGTAACTATTCCAAATACTCCATGGCGGGAGTGACTCTATTGTTCGAAGCTTTGTCTTATCAAAATAGCAAATGAAATGATCCCTAACATTTTCCTTTTTTCCATTCACTTGAGCTCTTAAACTAAAACAAATAACTTTTGGGTTCCATAAATAACACATAATTATGTTGAAGTCTATTGATCATCATGAAGGAAAGAGACATAATCACCATTCCAATCATTGTCTATGTGAGAAATTGACTCACTAGTGATATCAAAGCAACTTGCTAAAACAATAATTTGAGTTGTATGTATATCAAATACGATCAATGAGCCTACTGAACACATATAGTATGTTCTAGACAATGTAATCTGATACCACTAGGCTATCCCATGTAGATCCAAAAAGATGTCATATGCTAAGTGCTTGGTCATCACTTTAAAGATCAACCAATATAAATGTCCTATCGTTTAGTTAACATCAATATGCCATAATAAAAGTGCCAAATGCTCTTTTTGTCATCAAGGGAGAATATAAGGGGCAACAGTCACTGACCTGACATTGTTCTAGCTAGAAAGGGTGGTGACATTATGGAATTTAAAGGGTTTTTTTTTTATTTCTGCCTTACCAAAGGGTTTTTTACCTTCTCTTTCACTTTGAAGGAAGATTATGTTCACATTCTTGTTGTGGGCCACAGTTTTATGGTAAGAAAATTCTTCAACTTTGCAAATGGAGGACATAGTTTTACCCTATTGCACACCTTTTTGGTGTTGTCTTAACCTGGGTTTGCCTCCTGGGTTTGTCTCTAGAATTTTGGATGAAGAAGTGATTGAAGGTATTTCTAGTTTCTTTGGTAAGCTCTTGGGCATTGGAACTGTCACTATCACTAAAAACCATAACAGATTTATTTTTTTCTTATTTTTGTGTTTCGATGGTTTTTGACACTATTCTTTCGATGTCTATTGAGCTAAAGTCTCATCTATGTTCCTAGAGTTAGAGGTTTGAATATGAGAACTCTACCCCTTTTTTCCATATTTACTCTTCTTATGATCACCTTAGTTTAGATTTTCTGAAGATTGAAGCTCAAATAAATTTTGGAAAGAATAAAGTTATGGACTCTTATTCACCCACCATTAATCAAATAATTTCATCCCTCTTGTTGGTCCCAAATGGAGACAAAGGGATTCTTGGACCCTTTTTGGAAGAATTATCTATCCCTTAGATGGTCGAGAATCTTGTGGAGTTTTTTTGAGGTTGAGTCAAAGTATTTTGAAGTTGCTCATGTGATGGATTTCCTAAGGTTGTGGAGTATCTACCTTTAATTTAGTTGGTTCCTTTTTATGAACCTTTGGGCCCTATCTCATATTTTTCTCCCTCTTCGACTTCCCCATGTGTGTTTTTCTTTCTTCCCCTCATTTCTCTTCCCCCTCCCATTATAGGCTAGTTTTTATAGAGCTACCTTATTTCTCTTCACCCACTTTCTCTACCTACTATTCTCTCCCAATTACTATTGATGGGAAGGGACTCCCCTGCATTGGCTTCCTACTTTAAGATTTGTAAATTGACAGAAGTGGGGAACTATAAAACAAGCTATAGATTGGATAAGGACATTAGAGATTCAAGTACAACAAGAGATGTGGTGAATGTTAGCCAAAGTACCTAGGAGAAGTCATGCTCCTGCAAATAAAAAAGATAATTAATCTCACTTGGAATATAAGAGGACTCAAGGGTCCTCATATGCAGATTTTGGTAAAAAAAACTGATCAAAGACATTCACACAGATATTCTTTTGATTTAAGAGTAAAAAATAATAGAAGAATCATTTTGCAAAGTTAGAAAATATATCTGGTTCTTCTCTAACTCTTTATCTATTTGTGCTAAAGGGGCTTCTGGGGCCTGATCATACTTTGGAAATCTAACAATCTGGTTGGTTTCCTAGATTCTCAAACTAAAAGTGCTCAAAACATCTCCTTTAAGGATGTAAACTCCTCAATTCGATGGAATTTGACTAATGTTTATGCTCCTAATAATATGAATCTTAGAAGAGATATTTGGGCCTCTCTTCTCATTAATCGGGCCACTTTCTCTAATTCTAACTAGATGATCATGGGGGACTTTAAAATCTCCACCTTATCCATCGTAAAAATATGGGGGCTCTCTGTATTTTACTAAATCTATGCAAGACCTTCATGATTTTTTTTCCAATGACCTGCCCTTGGACTCGAAATTGCTTGGGAAAAAGTTCACTTGGTCAAATATTAATTTTGGAGATTACTTAATTCGGGTCAGATTGGATCATTCTCTTATTTCCTCTTCTTGGTCCATCCATGATAAAATAAAAAAATTTCTTAAATCAGATTTGGATCAAATTACTGCCTTATCTTACTCAATTGGAACTCAAATAGGACTAGAAATATTCTCCCTTTTAGATTTGAAGTGATGTAGACTTACCTCCCATAATTTAAAGATCTCCTTTCTCTTTAGTGGACTGAGGATGTCTAGGGTACGACTATGTTCAGATTGGTCAGTAAATTGAAACTAGTTAAGACTAAGTTGAAGGATTCAAACAAGTACTCTTTTGGAAACATTTTCCTTAAGAAGAAGCAATTGAAACAAAAAAATATTGGAGATTCAAAATTATATTGAAAGAGAGTGATGGACCTTACAGATTTCCTTAGCTGAGAAGACATTTATGGGAGAAATTTACAATATTATAGATAAAGATGAAACTTCTGGAAACAAAGATCGAGAGTCCAACAGATAAAAGAGAGAGACCATAATACCAAATTATTTCACCATTCTACTCTAAGACATAAAAATAAATTTCATCAGAGAGATAATATGCCTCGATGGCTCTATTCTCAACTCTAAAGAAAATATTAATAACCCAAAGCCATCAATTTATTTTATTCTATTCTAAACCTGGCTCCTATGTTTGATCCTAATGTTCCCCAGATTTTAGAATCTTTATTGCTCAATTTTCCAAAGATCATCTCTTTCAAAGATATCAAGGGTATGTATTCTCTGGTTTTAGTTGATGAAGTCAAGAAAGTGACTTTTTCTCTTACCCCTACAAGTCTTTGGGGCCTGACAACTTACCCCCTCATTTTATCGAGAATTTTTAGGATATTGTTGGTAATGATATTTTCTTGGTTTCCATGGAATTCTTCTCTTCGGGTATTTTTTAACAGAACTACAAAATATCTATAGTGTCCTAGCTCCTAAAAAATGTGGATCCAACAAAATATCTCAGTTTTATCCCATTAGTCTTTGTAAAACCATGTATAAAATTATGTTGAAAATCTTATCCACCCTCACTAGAAAGGCTTTATTATAGATAGGTAGATCATATATGCAGTTATAATGGTACATGATGTGCTCAACTTCATTGCTAGTGGTAAACAAGAAAGTATCATTCTCATGCTTGAAATTTTAAAGGCTTATGATATGGTTTATTGGCCCTTTCTCTATTAAATTTTAAGAAAATATGGCGTTGAAGGAAACATCCTCAAAATTATTAAGACTTGTGTTCATTCTCCCACTTTCTTAGTGTTTGTTAAGGGACCTTTGGAAGTTTTTATATCTAATTTTGGAGGGCTCAGAAAGGGAGATCCCCTATCCCCTTACCTCTTCGTTTTATTTGCAAATATTCAAGGCTAAAGCATCTCCAAGAAGGTGGTTAAGGAACTCTCAATAGCTTTAAAATCTCTTCTTCTCCCACTGTGGTTTCTATTCAATAGTTCTTTTTATGATAAAATTCTTCTAGGGTTGACTGCTTTATCTAAAGTTAAAGCTTTGAAATCCCTTATGTTGAATTGCATTGGCTAATTGGACCTTTTCTTCTCATTTGGAATGTTTGGGTGGTGATGACAATTGTATTTTCAAAAAGAAATCTTCCTCCTTTTCTGATTTTTCCATAAGGTTGGAAAAGTCCATTTCGGAGGTGTCTCTCTCTTTTATATGTAAGAACCTAGATTACTTAAATCTCTTCTCATTTTGGGATAGAAAGATTAGAAACAAATGGAAATCCCTCTCACTTATTCCCAATTGGAGTTATTTTCAATCACTTGCTTCTAAAAATGCAAATCGTAGGTTGGTTAAATGGTGACCCTTCAAGTGTAAATTTAACTATGATGGTGCATCTAAGGATAATCTTGGTAAGTCAAGAGTTGGGGTGGTCATCACTAATCCCAATGGTATAATTTTAAAAATGTCTTGTAAGTCTATTGAGGAGGGCTCAAATAATTTCGCTGAGTTATAGGTATTATCCATCGGGAATGATTTAGTTGTCCCTCTAATCCTTAAGGGTGTTATCTTTGAGGGGGACTTGATTTTTACCTTTTAAGCAGTTTCCAAGAAGTCTTTTCATATTTAGAAATATAATTACATGTTGGCTTCTATCGTTGATTGACTAAAGTAGTTTAATTCATATTAAGTGTCTCATTGCTATTAGGAAGCTAATGGGATGGCTAACTTTCTCACTAATAAAGAAATTGATTATCAATATCCCCTCACTGAGTTGTTGCCTCGGGATTTTCCTCCCTTTTTCTTGGGAAATCCTTATACCTTTCCTGACTTGATTTGGTGGTACCACTCTTTTTTCCAACCCCTCTTCTCTCAATTACAATTATTCTGGTATAATATTACTTTGCTTGGTTTGGTATGATCTAATCTTTCTTTATTTGGTTGGGATGTCACTGTCATTTTCACTCCCGTCCCTCCTATATTGTGCATTGAATATTGTTACCCTTATGTGACTGGTCGAGGTTTTGCCTCTCGCCCCTCTCATATTGGAAATGTTAGGTTTGTTTTGTGTGTTTAGCATGGGTGGAGATGGCATCTACATTCTAGCCCTGAGGTTTGAAGGATTTTCTCTTTAATCATTTTTTTTCTCTTTTTCTTTTCATGCATAAATTTTTTTAGATGTTTGTATCATGGTTTTCCTTGGCCATATGTCATCTGTTGGTATCTTCTCATTTATGGTTGTCGTCTCCGGAATATTTTGGAAATATTTTTATAGCTATGTTCGTAGTTATATGATATCTGACTCATAATTTTCTCATATGGAATAATGGTGTTCATATGGTTTCCGATATGGATTTGGTCAAGTATTCCTCCTCATTTGCGAGCAATGTTTGATTTGTTCTCTCTACTTCAACCATACATTTTAATCAGAGTAATTGTTGTATTTTAATCAATTATTCTATGCATACTCACTTCTGTATGGATGAATTTTTAGCATGTTGCATATTTTATTTGCACTAGATATAATATAACGCATTACCATAAATCATATTCATTTTTCTTCTCCTCTCCACTTCTCATCATTTTCTACTCTCCTATATAATGCATTAGATATGATATGATATAGTTCTCCTAAGCATATTAAGAGACATGATATTTGAATTGTTATTTAGACAATAAGGAAGTGCAATGGGAATCTTATATCTATATTTCATCTGATGCTATATTGAATACTTATAATCTTTCTGGATTAAGTCATGTGCTGGTATACCCAGCTCTTTATTTTTTGAAGGCAGACAAAAATGTTGATATCTTCGTATGTTTGACTCTACATGGATAAATGAAATGAACTCTCTCAGTAGTTCAGTTATGTGGGCTACATACACCTGGGCGGCTATTTACTATTACTATGCATTGAATTACTTGTGGTGGAGATTTTTTTTATTATCTCTAATTGCTTTTATCTTATTTTTGCATACATCCAAAATGTATCATCTTCAAATGCTTGTCTGAGTATATTGTGGCTCTCTCCATTGCAACTAATATGATAAATGTTGAATTGTTTGATAAGGATATTCTTTTACAATACCTCTCTAGTTATGGATTAGGTGTTGAATTTTTGCATATGGCCGATTTCATTAAATTTCATGATTTTATGTCACACTCTTCTCTTCAAGATTTGTTGGTTATTACTCTTTCTGTTGTATAGGATGATAGAATTGATGAGTTTGTTAATGATTTTTTGAAGTTTCTTTAGGCTTTTGATCTTGTTTTGGCATTAGATGCCCTAGATCAAATTCTATCTATTTAGAATATTCTTTCTCGTGATAGAGATTGTGGTGGCTCTTTGTCTTTGGTTGCCCTGCCTCGACTAGTAGATACTCCTATTCTTGTTGATTCTTTGGTCTCTCCTAGTTTGGACAGGCCTTCTGCTGATCCTCATTATCATAATTTTTTTGACACTTTGAGTTTCATCTCTTTGGATGATCTAGGAGATCTTTTGTTTCCTCTTGAGAACAAATATTTTGTTAGATAATTTCATCATGCTTTGTGCTCTTTGAGGTTTTTGCATCTATGGGGGTTGGTGGGTAGTCTATTTTCTTTCTCCTCTCTTCTAGGTCTGTTACATTCCTATGTGGTTGGGATTCATAGACAATTATCAGTTTGTCGCTCATCTCTATTGAGGCCAATTTTTGTTTTTGATTTAAAAAAGTAGCCAAAACTGGGGGCTGACCTGAACAGAAAACCAGCACGAGGAGTGCCGAAAACAAGAAAACTACCCACAGCAAACCCTCAGCCTATGCCAATTTTGAAAACCAAAAACCAAGAAAGAAAATCAACACGCCCCAACTCCAACACAGAGCTTGTAACCAGCCTGGAAGTCCTAACAGACCCCAACCTCACCATGAGGCTGGTAACCAACTTGTGGTAGTGATTAACAGTAAAGTTAATATTAACAATAATGAACAACAGAAAGAAAAAATTAATAGTAAAAACCAGTCTAATAGTCTTCACAGGCCCCAACCTCACCATGAGGTTGGTAACTATCCTGTGGTAGTAATTAAGAGCATAGTTAACATTAACAGCAGAAAACACCAGATAGCATAATCTAGAATTAACACAAAGATCAAAAATGCCAACCACGCCCATCCAAAGAGTCCAGTCAAAAAGGTTAATCATAGACAAAAAGGAGGGGGCTAATTGGGGTTACCTTCCCTGTCTTTTAACAGGAGCTTCAGCCAATCATCCGCAAGGAATTGGTGTAGTTTTTCCTCCTTACATTCACATCCCGGGTTCAATTTCTCCATGTGAAGGAGTTTGAGAGTGGTGGCAGCCGCGTACATTACCTTCACAATGAAATCCACAATCATGTTGAAGCTTTCCTTGAGATTATTGATTTCTGCTCTTATTTCCTTTATCTCCACCTTGGGGACAGACAACAACTCCTGAGGACCAGCATTGCCAAAGGGGGTGTCACTCACAGTAGCTAGCAATTTAATCTCTATTTTTTTTGGGTCCTCCGGGGTAATTTTTATAACCACCTGAGGGCTTGGGGACTGTGGGGTTAGGAGCGGGGAATCCTTTTTCTTCTCCTCAAAGAGTTTTCTGTTGGAGAGGTCATAGGCAGGGAGACTGAAACTAGCTGAGACATGAGAGTCATGGCTATTCACAGATCCCTCCACAACAGAGCTTTGCTTCTTTTTTTCCTTATTCTTCTCCTTGACCTTAATTTTCTTTCCCATTTTACAATTCCCCCTAGAAGCCTGCTTGATATCTTCTTCCTCCTCCAAATCTTCTTCCTCTTCTTCCTCTTCAGTACACCTCTTTCTCACCGCTTTTTGCTTGTATCTGGTTTTAGTGGCTAGTCTGTTAGATCTCTGTTTGCTATCATTCTCCTCCTCCTCACCTTTAGAATCAATGGTGATTTGGTCACCATCGGCAGAGCTCTGTTTATTTTTCTTGGAGACCGGGGTTTTGGAGGAAGTCGTGGGGTTGGAGAGCGTGACTTGAAGCTCATTAGGGTTCATGGAGTGTTGTGTGGGGTTAAGAAAAGAAATAGTCCTAGGCGGGTAGAGTGCTAAATGGAAATTGTAAAGGCAAAGAAGTAAGCTCTGGTGGAGGATACAATAATTCTTCCTATTTTTCATTTTTTCTCTAACATCCATAACAGACACTTCCATAGAATGGAGTAGGAAAAACAAAAAGGATATGGAATCATTGTACCTAAAGTGGTTGAGGAGAGGGAAATGGTAGTTGTAACAGGTGCCAAAGCGACCTTCCAGAGTGATGTACTTCATTAGGATGAGGCACATATCATCCCATGGGTCGGGCAGCGATAATCTGTTGAATCCTCCCCTAAAGCATTCAAGAATCTCCACTTTTTTTAAGAACCATTTCATATGGGTGTCATCACGGCTTTTGGTGATCTTCTTCAATTTTTTCCCCTCTGTGGAGAGATCTGTGGCTTGCGCGATCACCTCCTCATTAATCTCAAATGTTATTCCATTAATAGTTACTTTACGCTCATCCCAAGTTTTCACCAGCTGTAGCGAGACAAGTTCATCACTGCCGCCCATAGCCTTCGTGAAAGGGAAGAAACCACCCTCCTTGAGGTAGTTAAGAACGCATGGATTTTTTATTAATTCATCCTCGATCCTAGTGAGTTCCACCCGCACCATGTCTCCGCCCATCTCCAAATTGTATTCAGGCAAGTCTTCCTCCTTAGTCTTAACTGACATCCCACCTTCCCTTCCTTTTTTCAGCACAACCCTAACCAGAGCAGAGAAAAAAACCCAACAAATGTAGCACTTTTGTCTCCAACCACAAAACCAGGTGGTAAAAATTTATGCCTGCTCACACAGAAGGCCCGTACTATTCACATGGTTTGCCGATATGAGCGAATAAGCTTTTCATATCTAGAAATTATTTCACCTTAAAGGCCATAAAGGCTTGATGTTGTAATTAATCCCATCAGTCATTTCATTCTTTCCCTTGCACGTGTTAATCTCCACATCTTCTATTAATTTGAAAAAGCTCGTACTCTTTCTAAAAATGGCTTTGATGTCCCATCTTTCAAGCTGACAATAATTAATATTAACACACCCCATATCTCTTATAAAATTTGAAATGATGCGGTGCCTCATGAAATTGCCCGCTGACTTATTTGACCAATCAACATCAGCCTTATCAGACATTATTAAATTTTCTTTCTTTTTCCACAAGCCGAATAATGTGCTTTGGAAGGGAGTTTAAGTTTCTCCAACATCTCAAGTTATCCACCACAAAACCCAAGGTTGCCAGCATGTCTTCCACCGCATTGCCTTCACGATAAATGTGCTACAGGAAGAATTCATTGAACCTAGGGAGCAGCGAATAGATGTCATGTAGCACATTTGCCAAAATCTAGCCAGTATTATAGTTCCCTTTAACCAGCTCGATAAAAATTTTAGAATCACCTTCTATGATTAATCTTTTAATCCCTATATCAGATGCCACCTTGAGACCCCATAGGAGGGTAGACATCTTAGCCAAATTGTTAGATCCCATTCCAAGGTGGACCTCATAGGCTAGGATAAGGTGACCATTATGATCACGAAGAATACCACCTCCAGCAGCAATGCCATTAGAGGCAGTCCCATCAAAGTTAAGCTTAGTTATGTTTTCCTCTGGGGGAGACCATTTAGTGTTTAGTCTTTTCAGAATTTTGGAATTTTCCATCACATAGAATGAAGTGGGAAGAGCCCATTCCTTGGATATCATACACTCTAGTCCCTGGGGGGGGCAGGGGAGGTTTTCCAGTGGCAGGTATCCAAATTTTCCTTCAGCAGGTTCACAATCAGCTGCACTGTACCTTCAACATTACTGTCTTCTCCTCTAAAAATCTAGTTGTTTCATTCCTTCCATAGACCCCAGCAGACATGCATGGGTAATAATATCCAAAGGATGTGAATAAGAGGATGCTCAACATTTTGACCCCAGTTATTAATGAATTAGTCTAAGTGCTCCAAAAAGACACAGTCCAGCTTCATTTTGCTCATAATTTTTCCCCACACCTGAGAAGCATAAGGGCAGTGAATAAGAATATGGTTTATAGATTATGCCTGCATTTTACAAAGAACACACCTATTAACCAACTAAACCCCCCATTTCTGGAGGTTGTCTAACGTAAGGATTTTCTTGTGAAGAGCGGTCCACCAGAAGAAATTGATTTTGGGAATGAGCTGGGGGAGCCACACCTTTCCCCAACTCAACTCATCGGCCAGGACCTTAATGTTAGCATGGTATGCAGATTTGACCGTGACCTCCCCCAATTTGTTGTGGGACCACACAACCTTGTCAACAATTTGAGAGAAGGGGATCCTAATCATAGAAATCATTTTCTGAAGTTCCATAGTGTGGTTTGGGATATGCTCCTGGTCATGATAAGCATTAGCAAGGTTCTTCCATTTCTTATCCTGAGAAATGTAGTCACTGACTTTGTCTCCAAAGTGAGAATTCAAATGATCTCTGAGGAGACAAAGATTATTTTTACTGAGAGGTTTATCTCCTACCCACCAGTCCTCCCAGAAATTTATCTACTTTCCGTCACCAACCACCCATTTTAAGCCTTTGAGGAGGGAACCTTTACTTTTCACCATGAAATTCCAAAATTTAGACCCAGTGGGGTAGCTTTGACCCATGGGAAATTGGTCATTTAAGAAGTATTTGGCCTTCAGAATTTTGCACCACCCCGAGTTACCTTTAAAGAGTTGCCACCCAAGTTTGGTAATCAGTGCCTTGTTAAGATCTTTTATTTTTCTCACATCCAATCCTCCCACCTTCTTGGGTTGGCACATTGTTTCCCAGCTAATCAAGTTCATTTTAGTCTTTTCCTCTATTCCAGATCATAGGAAGTTCCTATGGATTTTTTTCAGTTTCTCAGCAGTTATGTCATTGATTTTGAAAAGAGATAGAAAGTAAAACGGTATTCCTTGGAGGGCCGCCGCCAAAAGTTGAAGCTTTCTTGCATTACTTAGTACCTTGCCTTTCCATCCAGCCAATTTTTTATGCATTCTTTCAAGTATAGAGTTCTAGAAAGGGTCAGAGACTTCCTTAACAGTGAGAGGGAGCCTGAGATAAGTGTCGGGGAGTATACCACCCTTACACCCAATACAATCTATAATTTTCAACTAGGTTCTTTGATCAGAATTAAAGAAGTAAATTTTGCTTTTACTGTAATTAATCACCTAACCCGAGGCCTCTGCATAAACATTTAGAAAATCTTTCCAAGCTCTCACTTCTCTGATGCAAACTTTCCCAAACAAAAACGTGTCATCCAAAAATTGTTGGATGACTTCAGGAGGAAGAGTGGAGGCCAGTTTGAATCCAGCAATGTGGCCAGAAGCCTCCAGCCTCAACAGATTATGGGCCAGCACCTCAGCCAACAAGAGGAACAAATAAGGGGATAGGGGGTCACCTTGGCACAATCCCCTCTCCAGATTGAAGGACCCCCAAGGAGCACCATTAACCAGAACTACAAATTCAACAGTTTCAACTGCCACCTTGACAATTCTAATGAAATTTGCATTAAAGCCAAGCTTATTTAGAACCCCATACAGGAATTTCCAGATCACCTTATCATACACCTTAGAGATATCAAGTTTCAGTGCCATGCCAACATTATTACCTCTATCCATCGAGTGAATGATTTCATGGGTAGTAATAGCCGCATCAAGGATTTGCCTTTCTAGAACAAAGCCCTTCTAGTTGGGGTTAATAATTTTATCTAGAAGAGGTTTGATCCTATTAGTGATGATTTTTGAAAAGATTTTATAGACAGTGTTATAGAGGCTGATCGGTCAGAAATCACTTAATTCCTTGGGGTCTTGGATTTTAGGGACAAGAACAATGTAAGTTTTATTAATACTCTTGAGAATTTTTCCAGTTCTAACAAAATCACAGGCAGCATGGATAATATCATATTTTATGACGTCCTAGAAATGCTGGAAGAAAGCCGGGGGAAATCCGTCTGGCCCAGGAGATTTGAAAGCCCCCATGGAGAAAACTGCGATTTTGACTTCCTCCTCAGAGACCTTGGAAAGAAGCCAATCATTCTGTTCTCTAGAGATAACACTCAGGATAGCCTCTAGAAGATGGGAGCTGGCAGCTTCAGCCCCCCTCCAAAGCGGGTTACTAAAGGTATCATGGAAGAAATCTACCGCATGTTTACCAATTTCTTCATCCTCACTCATCACCACCCCATCGGCAACCAATGATTTGATAGTGTTCCTTCTCTTGTGAATTGAAGCAGATCTGTGGAAAAAATCCAAGTTGTGGTCCCCTTCCTTGAGCCATTGGATGCGAGAACGTTGCTTCCAGAAGATTTCCTCCCTTTTTATTTTATCTTTCCATTTATTCCTCCAACTTTCTTCCTCAATATGAGCTTCCACAGTGGAATTGCCCATGGCCATTTCATTTTGGAGTTTATGTTTTTCCTCTATCTCTTTTTTGCACTGGAAAATGTCCCTGAACTTGCTTTTGCTCCATCCGTGGGCCTCCCTTTTGATAATTTTATGCTTCTCAGCTATTCTGAACATAGTTGTACCTCTAATAGGTGTGTTCCAACACCTTTTTATGCAGTCTTCAAATTCCTAGTGAAAATGTCACATGATCTCATAGCGGAATGGACGGGGTCCATCACGGGCTTTCTCCACCCAGTAAAGAATTAAAGGAGAGTGATCAGGAACAGTCCTTGGGAGGTGCAAGAGACTTATCAAAGGGGCAATATCCCACCCACTGGATATCAACCATCTGTCCAGCCTAACCTGAATAAGATGTCTACCTTTTCTATTGTTAGACTAGGTAAACCCCGTACCCTGTAACTCAATATCAACCAAATCACTAATCCTCATGAAATCCGCAAGCTCTTGCATGCAATTAGAATAATCTTGGGAACCTCCTTTTTTTTCGAGGGGAACAGGGGGAATTAAAATCTCTAGCACACATAATAGAGAAATCAAGGTCGGCATCAATGAGGTTAGAGATTTCCCCCCAGAGTCTACCCCATTCCATTCTAGAGTTTGGGGCATAAATGTTGAACATATACCATGAAGAATTATTCCAAGTAAAAAATGCAGCAAGAAAGTTGTGAGAAGAATCCACAAATTTACCAGATAACTTACAAGGATTCCAGAGAGTAGCAACACCACTTGAATCCCCATCAGCTTCACTATAAAGGAAGGCCGCCTAGGCCAAATTTTATCAACCAGTGGCGTAAAAATATTGTGCTTCATTTTTACCTCCTATATGAGAACCATATCAACTCGGAGCTCCATAATATACTTTTTTAAAGTGAACTATTTTTGCGGGTTGTTCATGCCCCTTATGTTCTATGAGAGGAACTTCATCTTTTACCTTTTTGAGAGTCTTCCAAGGTCAGTTGCCTTATGTTGGCAATGACCCTTGCTAATTCTTTAGCTCTGATCACCTTGGCAATCAAATGGCCCACCTTGATTTCACTCTCTACATCAACCTGCACTTTTGATTATAGTCCATCACCCGTCTTCTTGCTCCTGGTTTTCCTTTTAGGTTTTGACTAGTCGGAGACCGAGGTCGATGGCAATAAGGAGGAAGCTCTCAAAATTTCCTCCCCAAGGTCTAAACCACTTTTTCGGAAGGAAGAGGTTTCCCCAAAAAAATTTCCCGTCAGAGTGCTTCCAGACACCCAAGAATTGTTTTCCATGTTGGTATTATAACCATTTGGACTGTTAATAATAGTGTTGGAGACGTCTGGTAATACTATGACCATTTCTCCAACAACAGGGGCCGTGGCCTTCTCCACTACAGAGTTCACTTTGAGAATCTCACCTTCTTCAAAAGCCTCCACCTTCTCGGCTTCTGTGTTCTTTTCTGGCTTTTCCTTACTATACCCTTTTTCTTGAGCATCAGTCTTCTCGGTCTCTGTGTTCCTTACAGGTCCTTCTAAACCTAGTTCATTACCTTAGGGGGGGGACTCCATCACTAGAAGGAAGAACAATCGTGGTATTCATCGTGGTCCTAACAGAATCATCATTTTTAACCAAAGGCGACGGGAAAGTGATAGGATGTTCCTTCGGCTTAGCAGAGCCCTTGCAGTTAGTCACCACATGCCCATTTTTCCCACAATTATGGCAATGTAGAGTGGCATTTTCATAAACAATGGCCTGGTTCCAGTTCACCCACTTAGATTTAAGCATTACAAAGTTGGGGAGTGGGTTATTCATCGTGACGTTAACACAAAATCTACCAAACACCAGGCGAGATTTTGAAAGAGTAACCGAGTCAACAGTCACAAAAATCTTGAAGGAATTCCCTATCCATCTAAACACTTTATTATCCCAAAATTCTAGGGGAAGTCCAGGAAGCCGGACCCAAACCGGGGCAGCTTTTTGCAGATCAATTTCTGGGTTAAATCCAGGCTTCCATTTAGCCATCAAGAGAGAATGCTTCATGTAGTACCAGCTCCCTGTGGAAATACTACTGAAATCCACCTCAACATTGAATCTAAAAAGAAACAGCCCCCCTGGCATAGCAGAAACTGACAGAGATCCTTTCACTTTCCACCTGGCCGTACACCAGTTATGCACCATCTCTATGGTGGGCCTAAAGGCCACAAACCTCCCAACAAGGGTAAGGTGTAGGGAAATAGATATGTCCTCCACCACTCCATCTGGGACATATATTTTAGGACCAAATTCTCCCATCGAGAATTCAGGCATCTCAGGTGTGTCAGGAATTTTAGATCCCAACACCGCCATCTTCTAACCCTCCAACGCACTAGCATTATCTGCCATAACAGGCATAGGAAGGGGCTCTATGGTCTCAGTTAAGGCAATAGGCGACTCAACCATCGCAAAGGAAAAGGAGTCAATCCCAACCAAAGGGGGTTCAAAGTCATCTCTCCCCGCAAGGACCAGGAATAGGTCCAGAAAATCACCTCCCAGCTCCCCCGGCGGAGCCTGGGATGAGGCAGAAACACGCATTCAGGGCTGGCACATAGCCTAGCATTCAAAAGTTGCAGAGCAGGAAAAAGTTGCAGCCACGAATTTGTACTTTTTTCTATAATTAATTATTTTTTAGTAGTTTCGACCATTTTGACTAAAAAAAGTATAAAAAATTAAAATTAAAGAATTCATTTAACTTGTCTTTTAACATAATTGACTTTATAATATTAACTATTAGAAATAAATGTCTGTTGGGTTTTTCCTAATTCTATCAAGGATTTTTTCCAGCAAAGGACTTTACCTAGCATGAATAAGAGAGTTAGCCTTGTGTGGAACATACATATTCCCCACCTTATTTGGAACATATGGAAAGAGCAGAATAATAGGATTTTCAAGGAAGTGCAAAGATCTCCTTTGGTTCTTGTGAATGCTATTTTAAAAGTATTCAGGAAAATTTTCTTACGCATAATAAATCTCCTAAGAGCTTGGGGATAGAATTTGATTGTTGGAATAATAGGTTGAAAGATGACAAGAATCATATTAGGGACAATTTCCACTGGTTAGCCCCCCCCAGGGGTTGGGTTAAAATTAACTTTGACAATGCTGCCAAAGGTAACCCGGGTAAAGCTAGTTGTGATGGCATCATTTGGGAGTGCAGAGGTAACTTCATTGCGGCTATTGATGTTCCCATTGGATCCCAATAAAATCATATGTTTGAGGCTCTTGGGGCCTTTTACTCTCTATCCCTAGCTAAATATCTAAACTATTTGAATGTATGGTTGCAAGGTGACTCACTAAATATTATAAACTACCTTAAAGGAAAATCCAAAGTTTCGTGGTCTATAGAAAATGTGATTAATAAAGCTAAGGGTATTGCGAGGTCCTTTAATCATTCTCATATCTCTCATGCCTATCATGAGTCTAATAAATTTGTTGATGTGTTCGCTAATAAAGGGTTTTCTCTTGAATCTCTTATGACTTGGAAAAATATATCGAACCTAAATGTGGAAGATATTAGTCTTATTAATTTTGACAAGACTAATAGTAAAGAGGGAATATTTTATAATAATGATAGATATATTATGGAGGGATAAACACATCATTACTTATAGTGGCCATCATAGAGAGCTGATGCATCATAATTGCAACTTTTCTCAGCACGCTGTCTGGGTGATTTGCTTCTTCTTTCTCAAAATCTAGATTTTGGTTTTTCTGTATTATTGGATGAACACTATTCCTGTGAAAGAGACTACGTTGGGTGGTGAATTCAATAGAGAAGAGTGTGTTAATGGCTTAAAGTGTAAAAGGGACCCTATTATTTGGAGAAATCTTAGTAAAGGTCAACTTTCTCCCTACCTGGAGAAATCGCATGGGTACAACAAAGGCATTACACAAAATTTCATTACTGGCTAGAGGAATGAATCTGTGACTATTGATGGGAGAAACATAGATCTCAATGTGGAGCTTATTGTGAAGGTAACTGGTTTACCCTTAACTGGCATTAACTTTTACAGAAATAGGAAAGTGTCTAAAATGACGGTTAGTAAATTCCCTAAGTCTGTGGCTGAGAAAAAAAGAATTGTTAAAAATAAAGGTTTCTATGTCATAAATACTATTAAGGAGGTGTGGAGTAAAGTCCTTGTGGTTTTTATAGAATGTATTTCTCTGGAAAGGCATTTTACGAGGGTGCAGTCTCATCATTTTATGCTTTTAAACCATTTTCATCATAAAATCATTATTTCTTGGCCTTTTTACCTGTATAATTATCTATATCATAGTTGGGTTGAGAATAGGGAGGACCCAAGAAAATATTTTCTTTATGAGGGTCTCATTCTGTTGATTATTGAGTATATAAGAGATAATATCTCTGTTAATGTGGGTAAAAGTCCTAGGGAAAAAAGGAAGATTATCAGCCCTGATCTAGGTAAGGTTAATGATTCTGTGAAGAGGGTTACAAATGTGAAGTCTGTGGCTATGAATGTGGAAACCCCATCCTCTTCTTTGAGGACCAAGAAAGGTGAGCTGGTGAATTATTCAATAAGCTCAGAGGATGAGGATTCAAATGGGGTTCCTTCTGGGAACAATGATTATGAATTTTCCTCTGATATTAGTAAAAAGGATGAGTTTTTTGTTGGTGGTATGGATACCTTGAATATAGGGGATTCCCCTGAAGAGAATACCGAAAGCTCTGAAACGGCTTATGAGAAGGAGGAGGCTACAGAACCTAACCAAAAAAATTTAGAGTTGGAGAACAGGAACATAGATATGGATATTGATCCCAATCAAAGTGATCACAAAAAAAAAAGTATTGACCTTGATGGGACCAGTCAGCCTAATAGGGAGAATAAAAATGTGGCTAAGGGAGATGAGCATCTCAACCCCATGGATGGTATGGGGAATTATGACATGGCTAATGTAGTGAAGGAGTCTAATATGGAGAAACCCCATTCCCAACCTTTGAATGTTAAGGAAAGTGCTGATATTTACAAAGAGAAACTATGCACTAAGGATAGGCTTAAGGGAACGGATTATGACATACTTTACATGGCTAAATATTTTGTGAAACCAGAGGAATAGAAGAGTGAGAACAACCTAGACACTGTTGAGAGAGAACTTTGTCTATGGCTATAGGTGACTTGTCTAAGAAGGAGTATTTTACTTTTGGGTTTTTACACATGGCTAAAGCCAATGCCCTTTACTCTTTCAAGAATGACAATTGGACCTACCCAGAAATTAAGAAGCTCAGAGAGTAGAACAGTGAATTGAAAAACCAATCTCCAAATCCTGAAGGACGCAATGTATAACATATGTAAAGACAATGATAATTCTCAGAACATTTGTGCCTCTATTATGTTGTTATCTAGAATTGAAAGCCTAGAAAAAATGCTGGAGAATATAATAGAGCACTCGAAGGAGGGTATGAAGGCCTCTGCTAAAAACCTCTATCTTTTGGTTAACATACTAGAGAATCCTATTACTACTCAGCCCACTACTATCAAGGGTAAAGGTCCCGGTTCAAGAACAAGAGCGAAGACGAACCAGACCTCCTCGTCGAGAAAGAATATCTTCTACCTTAAAGCCAGTGTGGCTAAGATGACAGAGCTAGATGAGAAGATGGATGAAACCCTCTAGGGTCTTAAAGGTTGGCAGTAGGTGGTTTCTTTTTACTGTGTCTTTTTCAGGTGTTTAGTCTGGGTTTTTTTTTTTTTTGAGGGGTGTCTTCGTCTCCCCTCTTGTTTTTTTTTTTGTTCATTTTTTATGTTCTTAAACTCTTTATCCGCTGGTTTGTAAACTTTGGGTTTTTGGTCCCTATAAAACCTGATTTTGCTTAATTTTCAAAACTATTAGAAATAAATAATAAATTTAATTTTAGATAACAAAAATACTTTAATAATGCTATTATCAAATTATATTTATTATCGTGGAAGGATTAGATACTAGTATAATACAAGTATTATTATGAAAATTTACCCTCATGCATTTTAAATTAGATATAGTAGTAGAATAAATATGTTTATGTGGATGTCTCTCTTGATGAGGATATATATGCTTATTTGGATGTCTCTTATAGGGATGTATCTGAATCATTATATTCATTATTAATGCTTGTGTCCATTAACTAATGAAACCAACCACCTAAATAATTTATAATGCCAAAGGAAAATTGATTAATTTTATTAATAAAAAATCATATTATGAAAGGAAAGACAACGTAATTTTAACATTATCTTATTTACCAAGAATCTATGTTTCAATTCATTTTAGTTATACCAAATTTAAATTGTAGAAAGAAAGAGAAAATGATTTTAACATTAATTTATTGAAATTTATATTATTCATATATTTACTTAAGTATAATATGATTTCACCTTTTTCACCTAATAGTCCTCAATAATAACAACAATAATCTTCCCAATAATTCTGAACATTGTTACCTAGCAAATTCACATAAAAATTTAAGCTATGAAAGACACCATTGAATTCAGTGGCACAAAACATAAGCTATAAGAAAGAAGTCACACCACTGATATTTTCTTCAAAGCCATATAAGAAAGAAGTCACACATCTGATCTTTTCTTCAAAGCCATATAAGAAAGAAGTCACACCTCTGATCTTTTCTTCAAAGCCATTTATGGATCCTTAAATCATTCCCAATACATAATACCATACGGTTTTATATTAATTTTTAACCTTATATTTCATTCCTCATTTATAAAAAAAAATAACAATAAGCTTGTGATATTGCTATCAGGATTCACTAGTGTCATTCTTTGAGTTAAACTCATTGACCCATATTTCATGAGTAGTGGCTCACACAAACCCATCCCTCATTAGAATGAATGAAACACTTAGAAATCATTGCATCTAGGTCATGAGAATGAATGGAACACTTAGCAATCATTGCATCTATGTGATGCTCATAGAGGTGAAGCATCAAGACTTCTCGGGAGGTCACCCATCCCAATACTACTCTAGCTCAAGCGCGCTTAACTATGGAATTTCCTCCATGGTTAAGTCCACACTACTTGCAACCCCATTTCCAAACCTTCTGCAAGTGTTGTGCCTTAAGTAAATTCTACTGATTTTACATGAATTTGTTCATATTTTTCACCTCAACCCATTCTGAAGCTTTCTACAAGCCTCTCTCAGGCTCTTATTAGATCATGTTGTTTTCATTGAAAGAATGCCTGACCACCCTTCAGTATGCTCTCCTCACATTGTCATTGATGATCAATTGTGTTCAATCAAGTGTGCCACCTTCACAGAAATCCCTCAAATTCAATATCTAGCTCAAGATCGCTTGCAACCCTATTTGCAAGTACTGGGATGGGTGACATCTTGGAAAGTCTTGATGTTTCACCTCTGTGAGCATCACCTAGATGCAATGAGTGTTAAGTGTTCCATTCATTCTCATGAGAGATGAGTCTCTGTGAGCCACTACTCATGAAACATAGGTCAATGAGTTTGACTCAAAAAACTACACAATTTAACTTGTTGTGGAAAATATCTCCTACTTATCAACAATAATTTTGTTTCAAATTATATAAAAATTCAATTTAAAAATATATTTATTATTTTTTCAAATAGTAATAAATATTATAAAGTCTATTATATCCATAGACAAGTTAAAATATTATATAGCATTATTAAAATATATATTATCTATTCTGAAATCACTAATTTAAAAATAAAATTAAAAATTAAAAAAGTAATAATAATAATAATAAAACAAATGTTTGAAATCGATACCATGCAGAAATCTAATCTAAATAATGTTTGTTTTTTCAAAATTGCATTGGTTTAAAATTGCACAATAGTCCAAATAGAACGGCAGTCCGTATTTCGCCAACGATTTCTGCGCAGTACGGACGGTATTGGCATGTATGGCAATGTGCAGGCATCCACCCATATCTAATTTTATGGCTGTACCTAATATCTCAATACTAATATCTTCCGTACCAAGTGGAATTCCTTGTACAAAGGCGCCGAAATTTTATTTGTCTGATTTGTCAGAACTTACAAGACAAGAGCTGCACTGCAGGGAACTACCAGTTTTGGCAGGGCGGTTGTGGAAGAGAAAGGAGGAAGGAGAAGTTAGAAATGGGAATGTCAAAGAGAAGAAATAGTTCATTCCAATTTTTCTTTGCTAAATTTTCCAAATCAATCTTATTATAAAGATCCCAATATCTGACAATTAAAATTTCTTTGGTAAAAAGTTGAAGAATATATTATAAGATTTAGACAGTCCTATAGACAACCTTGCTTAACCCTAGAAAAAGCTAAGAGAATAAGGAGAACAACCAATAATTTAATGGTTGAAGATGGAGTTAAATTTATATCACATTGTCAAACTGAAGGCAGCTCATTGTGGATGGACGTACTTGTTAACATCTGATTATACCACTCTTTTGAGCACTCTCAGAAAAAAAAAATAGGGCAAGCACATGTTGATAGGAAGGCTTATATAGATAAATTATCAGGTGTCAATGTGTTCGAGATGATTGGTTTTCCAATGTATAATTTGAACCTGACATTTAATAAATTTGCACTTAGGCTATTATCGTAGCATAATCAAGCTGGCCCTCAAATAAATGAAAATATGGTGTTCGAATGACCAATGGTATGTGCATTGAAGCAACTACCATTGGACTAGTATCATTCTGCGCTTAGCAACAACTGATAGATTTATCTTGTTAATTGGGGAAAATTCTATCATTATAGTAATGTTTGTATTTTCTCATTGAGAAATTTTGTATATCCTGAATGCATGAATTTGTGGAGAGGGATGTTTAGCTCTAGGTGGATTTTTGAAAATTAATGTAACTAGCTGAAGCTTGATGGGCAGCTCTTTTTAGTATTTTAAGTTTCTGAACTTCTAAATTTCTATTTTGTATTTTGTTAATTATTTTCTAGGGAGCTTTTTGAGCTAGTTTATATTAATAAAATATATTAAGTGGCTTTTTAAAAAAAAAAAAAAGAATGAACATGATCATACAAAATAGTAAAGTAACATTTTATGGTTATGAAAGTAAGAAAACAGAAAAAAATGTGCATAAATAGTTGTTTTCCCTTTCTATAGGTACAATGCAAATTCATAGCTTAGTCATAAATGGACATGCAATGCAAGACTGTGCATAGTGCTGCAAGTTATAGTTCCTCATACCTGTTATTGTTCTAAAAAAAGAATCTTTAGCAATTACTTAGGAGAAACTATTAAGGATAAATATGTGCATTATGAATATGTGTCTACTCATCGAGAACAATGAAGTCTACATTTCTCAGTCTCCCTTACAACAACATGAACAAAATACCCTTAACAAAACAAGTGCATTTAAGCCATTGACTTACATCAAGGCGAGTAGACACTGCCATACATAAATTTCAAAAATAAGAAATGAAATAAAATAACAAATGAAAAAATAAAATGAAAAGAAACTACAGTCACCAAAGATCCACATGGGCACATATACAACCCTTCACTTCCAAAGAACTTTTATATATAGACATAATTTATCAAACAACTGCTTTAGGAAACCAATGCAATATAGATAGGTCAATACAGGGAACAAAAAAATGTAAACAAAACAAAATGAAGTTATATTTCCAAGTAAGTTGTTGTAAGAAATTGTAGACACCTAAAATTACCTCAAGTGTATCTCAAGCATTCAAAATTATAAATCTCAGCGAAATGCCTTAAAATTTCATCTCAATGCAAAACAAATGGATCAAATCAAATGGACATTTATCAAATCATGAGGACAAAAATCAAATCAAATTAAAAGATCAAATAATCATGAAATCAAATAATTATAATCAAGCCTAAAGGGATTAATCAAATTATGCAATTGATTTTTCAATTGTATAGTTCAAATCAAAAAGATCAAATCCAACCCGTTCACCCTTCCATGGCTAAATTAATTAAATGATTAAGTTATTTAATTCCTAAATTCTTTGAGACAACCAACCAGCTTTCCCTCCATTTGAGAACACCTCAAAGCTTTTGAATTAACCAAACATTGATCATGATCAACTCACTCTACCCCCTACCCTTGGGAAATTGTTATAAATACAAGCCATTTCCTAATTGTTTGGGATCTAAGAATTTCAAGAGCAAAAGAATCCTTATTATAGGCATATGGAGAGCATTTGAGAGCTTTTGATCACATTTTAGCATTTGCATAGCATTTTAGCATATCATGTTTAGCAGCATTTGTTGTTTTCTAACATATCTTGGAGCATTTTGAGTATTTTAAGCTAGATTTGAGCATTGTTTATCATTTATTTTCTCATTCTAGGATTGTCTTTGAGAGAGATTAAGCCTAAGAGCTCTCTTAACAAAGCTTAGATAGAGAACCATGAGATGATATGGATTTTTAGCTTCAATTCTTAGATTAAATCATAGTTTCTTTCTATAGAATTGTTTTTATTAGTCCTAATTTCTTGAATTTGTAATCTTACACACACAAATGGCGCCCACCGTGGGGCTCTAAGCCTCATTGCTAACATTTTTATCATAATACTTTGTGTTTTTCTTTGTTCTTGGTGTTATTTTATAGAAAACAAGAGAAGAGCCGCCTATGCGATATACAGAGCCGCCTACGAACAATAAAACGCCACCTACGGGGCTTCTTTCATCTCCGTCTATGGTTCTTCAACTGCATGCTAAATAAAGTGGGCCGCCTGCTAGATAAAGCAGGTCGCCAGCTAGATAAAGTGTGTCACCTGCTATTTTTCAATAGCCGCTTACCAGCAAAACTTGGCCGCTTCTTACACTTTTTGTACCGCCTTCTAATTTTGTTTAGCCACCTGTGATTTGTTAAAAGCCGCTTGTTAGCATTTAAAAGTTGCGTAGCAGGTTTCCTTTTATGCTTAGCAACATTTAAATGTCGCCCCTTAGCTGTTAAATGCCACATAAATGTTTTTGCATTAAATCAGGCTTCTATTGATTTACTCACCGTTGTAACTCTCTTTGTTTTTCTGTCCTGCAGATGAAAAATCACCCAAAGGTGCAAAAAATAGAGAAGCAGGTGACAAAGCTTAGCAAAGAGGTGAGAATAAAAACTAAAAATGACAAAGAAATACATACAGCCAATCTGTTAGAGAGATTATTTGAGGAGGAACACTTGTATGATCACTACATCAAAGTGTTTTTTGCTTACAAACAAAAATTTCCTACTCTTTAATTGTTTTTCATGCCTAGCTCTTTAAAGCTTTAATTTGATAGATCTTTCATTAAAAGACCTTTTAGGAGGGAGTTTGTCATTTTAGTTTTTCCAAGTTTTCTTCACTTTGTCTTTCTTGGTGTTGACTAACTTGTTGGAGAAGCCAGAGTGGGAACGATCGCCACTAGGTGAGTGGAAAATAATCCAAAACACTAAAAAATGTGCCTAGCCTTGCTAGCTTCAAAAAATCAGGTATTTATCTAATCAAGCTTGCATTGCTTAACTTGTGGAAAATTATTTGAATCTACTATAATTGGGGACACCCTACTATTTTTTGTTCAAACGAGACATTAGGTATATGCTCTCAACTTTTCAAAGTTGATCAAAAAGCCAAAAGTGTCAAGTTTGGGTGGTAAAAAGAAAGGGAGGATTTATTGAACCACACATCTCATTTTTTTTAAGAACCTCCCTGTCAAGAGGTTGAAAATGAACAAATCTATTTGAGGTGTTTGGAACAAATAAAAACAATAGGGATATGCTCTTCACTCTTTGAGTGAATCAGATTCTCAAACTTGTTGGACTGAGTTCGGTTTTTGCTTTCCATATTCATGCTAGTTTAATAGAGCTTTAAAGGGCATGCATCCTAAGAATTTCCTTACGAGGACGGTGAGAGGGAATGACCCAAAGTTGGAGATATTCTCTTTTACCGCGATGTTTTCTGACCCACTATAAATAAATGCACTTCTCCTTAATCAGAAAGTGACTAAAACTTGTGCAAGCCATCCTCAATTCCTTGTCCCAAATTAAAAGAAGGCTCACCAATCAATATATAATCTATATGGAGTGCTATATTAATTGGAATTAAGGAAGAGCTGATTGGAAAGACTTTATGAGACATCTGAAATAGAGTTCTAACTCCCCTTCCTTTATCAATAATTTATTGATGATGGATATGAGATATTTATCTCTTCTATTATCAGATTCAAATATTTTCTTCCAAGCTCAAGATGATAGGTGGATATGGAGATATGATTCTTTATTCTCCTTCTCTATTAGTTCTACTTATTGGGCTTTAGAAAGGATGAAAATAATGAATAACTATGGAGACATGTCTGGATACCTAATACTATCCCAAATAGAAATTTATTTTTGTGGGTTGTTTCCCATGGAAGGATCCTTATGGTGGATAATCTAAACAGGATTGATTTTTATTTTGTTAACAGATGTGTCCTCTATCAAAATGATAGCACGAATCTGTTAATAACATCTTTATTCATTGCCCCTTCACTTAAGAGATCTAGCACCTTATCAGGTATCTTCCCTTAATGTCGATTGGATCATGCCAAGTACCATAATCATATTTCAGATCCAATGGAGTTTCAGTGCACTAAATCACCCTATTCTCAAGAATCTTTGGGCCCAAATTCTCCTTTTTATGGTTTTGATAGAGAAATAATAGAATTTTTAGGAACTGGGATAGAACCAGCTCTACTATGTTCAAGATCATAAAGTTTTAAGTTACAAAAAACCTTAATGCTACTTCTGTTAGGAAAGGGAAAGTCCTCCCAACTTTGCATAACTTGAGAATAAAACAAATATTGAATGTGCATCCGTACTTTCTCAATATAGACTGGACAAATATTTGGAGAATGAGGCTTACTAGTTGGATCCATCCAAAGGTTAGTTGGGTGAGATGTAATGTAGATGGATGTGTGAAAGGGAATCCAGGTGTCTCTGCTACTAGAGGAGTTATAAGAGTCTGGAAAGAGACTTTGATTGAAGGATTTATTAAAAATCTAGGATTTGATTCTACTAACCATGTTGAAGCCATGGCTGCTTGGTATGGAATAAAGCACTTGAGAGATCTTAATTTTGACAGAATTATTCTTGAGGGAGATTTAAATTTGATTATAGATTATCTTCATTACAAAGTTGGATACCCTTGGTATATTTCTATCTTGATGGATGATTGGAAGATAATGTTGTCTTCCTTTAGCTATTTTAGACTCATCCATAATCTGAGAGAGGGGAATTCTTCTGTAGATTTTATGGAAAATTGGGGCCTCAATGCTTAGGATTGGGACCATGTTACCTTTAAAGTGTGCACTCAAAGGTTAAAGGAAATTATTGATAATGAAATAAAACAGTGTTAATTTGCTTATCCATTTGGGGTGGATTTTGTAGATAGGTATTATTAATCTGACTATGTAGGGTCTTTTACCTTTTAATATTAGAATGAAAAAACAAAGTATGAGATAGATGAGTGATTGTCTTTCAATTTTTTATAAAAAAAACCAAGTGTTTCAAAGTTACTATGGAAACGGTTATGCTCAAAATAACTATGGAAAAAGAGGGAAAGAGATGGCTTCAACTTTAGATAATAACGGTTACCAAATAAATATTGATGAGGTGGTTATTAAAAATCAAAGATGTATTGGTAGGAAACTGCCTGAAAAAAAATAAGTTGATGGATGTTGAGTTGGACATCCCTAATTTGGGTCCGATTTGGTTTGGTAATTTTGTCGGCGTGAGATGGATTAATAATAATCGGATGAGGCGATATGATGTTTTTATTAATTATGAGGAAGATTTTTTTATTAATAAGACTCTTGGCAAGGATAATCACATTGCTTACATTCCCCTTACTCATGCCAGTTGTCACTTCAAATCTCTGGAAGATTATTTTTTAACAAGCCCAAACATTCTAGTACTATTATTAAATGTCATTATTAAAAGGAGTTAATTTGCAAGGTTTTCATTTCCATCTTTAAGATTCTTCTGCTCTAGTTTAGAAAGAGATGAAGAAATCCTTTACTGTTTTACTATTTTTTGGGACATAGAGGCCTTACTGCTATGACATGGAAAGAGACCCAGATTAGCTTTGAGGAAGTTCGTATCATGGGTGGGCCTTTGAAGAAGGTGGAGTAGAGAGGCTGCAAGGAGTTGATGTAAAATAACAAACTTTGGGAGGAATTTAAATGTGCTAGGATAATTAATTATATTCAAATGATGAAGGGTTGTAATAGTATCCTTTCAATAAAGTTTTTTTACTCATGGCATGATGGAAATGTGTCCATTGGGAGTGGAAAATTTTGTGTGATGCTAGAGCTAATTGTTGAGGCTAGGCGGCTCGAGCGTGTTGGAAACAAGGTTGAAAGAAAGATCACTGGATAATAGAAGAAATATTCAAAGAATTTTTTTGAGAAGGATGAGAAACCTTTGATTGTGTCGACTGATAATGCATATGATCATTCCTTCCTTCCCCTTCTGTATGCTCTGGTTTTCATGGATGTGATGAAATACTTTACACTTGAGGGTAAGTTTACTAATTTTCATGGGTATCATTTTCCCATTTTGATTCACATTAGGCATGGTGAAAATAGTGATGTTCCGTATTTTATATTTTCATCGTTGAGTAATAGCATAAATAATGGTTATTCTCCTTCTATGCACCAAGGTATGATTTATGTCCTGTATCAGTTTATGTTTATAAAATCTCCTATGAGTATTAGGTGTCTTATGCATCCCCAAAAGGATGAACTTCAGATTGAAGAAACTCCTAGAAGCACGGTTAAAATTTAACTAGTTAACAACAACCCACTCCTGAGAGTTTGAACCCTAAACCCAAGAGAAAAAATCAGCGAAATCCAACAAGCGTCTGATATGGAAAATCTCTCCCCTAGTGTATCATTTGAAGAAACCTTGTTTGATACCACACCTTTGAAAGGAAAAGCTCATGGGTTGAAGCAAGAAGATGAGTCCACTTAAGGAGGAACTTTCATACTTAGCCAAAGTTGTGAAATCACACTCAACAAAATGGGTTCCCTCTTAGAATGAATGAGGTCTTGTTTAGCTTCGGGGTCTGGATCCTAAAACTTTAGAAACGGGGCCCTATTTTGAAAAGGGATCCCATTTCAAAATGGGGTATTGTTTTGAAAAATGAAATGGGACCCCGTTTCAAAATGGGATCTAGTTTTGAAAAAATATGATTTTTGAAAGAAAACCTTCCATTGATTCATTTATACATTATAAATTTTAAAAATGGTAAACGGGGTAACCTTTACTAAACAAGATCTTGTTTCTAAAAAAAATCAATTTCAAGCCCACTTTTACTGTTGGATTTTGGTTTCGAAAGAGGCTTGGGTAGCTGAACCATAGCCTTGGACTTGGTTTGACCTACAAGTTGAAGGCTCTGCTATTGTTCATAGAAAATAAGGACTTTAGACATATATCTGAAGACTTTTTCAAAGGAATATTTTGACAAAATAAAAACCCATTATAGATGAGACTGTGCAGATTCCAAATATAACTATTTATTTTTAAATTTGATTAAAATTTCTATTTTTCATTGAATTTGTATTGAAACAGGTCCACAAACTAATATGAATTTGAAAAAATAGGAAAAATAGTTCTACTTTTTGGCCAAAAAGTGGACTCAACTTCTTGCTGGCACCCTCATGTTCAGAAGCTCATCTCTGCTAAGATGAGAAAGACCAAACCTAGAGAAAAAAAAAAGAAACTACATTAATGTGGAAAAAGAAGATATGGAAGCATAAACTAACTCTCAAGAAGGTCGTAAATTGGATAGCTTAGGAGAGAAAAAGTATGATATCAATTCTAGGGAGCATAGGTCTGCTAGCTTGAGGAATAGGTAGGATATTAAATGGAAAAAACTTGAGGAGGAGGTAGTCCAGCCTTAAACTAACCAAGAGTGTGAACCTAAGGGGAGTGAGGGCACGGATAGCTCGGATGTTGAGGACTATGATAAGGAGACAGAAGAGCTGGAGGATATTCAGGAAGAGAAATCCATGGAGATCACTATCCATTTGTAGGATGTTGAGGAGATGGTGAATATGACTTGTACCTCCCCTTTTATTCCTGAGGAAGACTGTATGAAAAATAAGTCCTCTACCACCAATCTAGAAAGTGAAAGGGATCTAATACCATGATGATTTAGATTAAGGACCTCTAAAATAGATTGGCCTCTCTAGAACATTCTATTCCTCTTGTTGTTTCTAAAGTGGATTTCAATGTATTTATATCATCTTTTTGGAGGTTAATAAATAGTATAATGATGAAGGTTGTATTTGGAGTGGCTACAGGAAAGTAGAATGAAGAAAAGTGCCAATAGTAGGAAACATGATGACAAAGATGAAAAGGAACCAAAGGAAGCTGATGCAGATGAATGGAAGAAGGATCTCAATCACCACTCAAAGGATTGTGAGGCTATCTCCAGTTCTATATGATCTCTTCTTTATTTTCGTCGTGCTACAGCTTGAATATTATTATTTTTATGGATGTTAAGGTTAAACTTTGTGATATTATTACTTTTTGTTGTGATAACTATAACTGGAACTGTGTGTTTTCTACTCTTAGACATAAGAGGTTTTTTTTGGTACTAGAAACAAAGGTTAGATAGTAATGTGGACAAGTATAACTTACTATTGATAACTTAGAGCTAGTAGGTAGAATTATTCATACATTTTTTTATTAATTTTGTTCTCTAATGGCTTTGTGGCTTTCTATTGTGATAGCCTAAAGTTTGGTTCTTTGGTTTATGTTGTAATGCGATTGTTATTATCTGGGTTTAGGTATGTTTCCCTGTCATCTTAATAAAAAATATCACAAAAATATATAAAATATCTATATTTATAAAAATATTGTGAGTATTGGTTTTGATCACAAAGCTACTAAATATCATAAAATTTTGATAAGATGCTATGAAAAATCATAAAAATATGTCCCAAAAATTGTGTTTGGGAGAGGAGATTCCTTAATTTTATACCCTCATATGTATTTCTTCATTGTCATAAATCTAGACGTGCTTCTCCCATTCACGACAATACTTCAAAGAAAAATCCATATCTTGAAAATAAGTTTGATTTCTTCTCCCAATTGTTGGTATTAGTTTACTAAGAGTGTTAATGAATTCTTCATTTTTATGAATGAAGAAAAATATTTAGATACTATAACTATGGGTCCTACTAAAAACACTTAAGGTCTTCCCATAAGTATAAGTAAAAACTAGAAGTTGTGACTTTGTACCCTTTGCATCTATCTTGTTCTTCTTTCAAATAAGGTAGCTCATGTGAATAAAAATTTGAGTCATCTTTGAATTCCTTAAGAGAGGTTTGGATTCAAACCTCCTTGATTGTTGTTTAAATTGTGCTTTATTATAAGTTATTTTTTTCTCATACCACAACACAAAGATTTAGGCACGTGAAAATCCTTTCGAGAGAAAAAACCCCACACTCTAAAAGACATCCAATATATTATTTTGGAAATCAATAATAGATTGCAATATACTTGTAGAAAAATATTCTTATAGGAGTATCACCAATAGAGATATAGAGGCAACTCAACAACTATTAGGCTATGGTAACATATCACATTGATTAGTTGTAATACAATCCCCTTTTAAAATATGATTTCTTGATAGGAAAAAAAGCACACAAAACATCCAGCATTAGATCTATGACCTAATGATAAACACTCAAGATTTACAATGATAACTTTTATGTAAAATTTTATTTTGAGGGTATTGTCCCGCAAACCCCTAATGGGGTGCACTGCTTGGTAGAGCCTTAGCCAGTAATAAGACTGTAGTTGACAAGTGGGGAACCCCTTGCAACCCCCAAGTTAGGGGTGACACTCTCAAATCATTGATAGTGAAGGGAAAGTCCCAAAATCCCTGTCACTCGCATATCAACAATATTTATTTTTATTATTACAAGGTTGAGACATCATTTTCCTAACAGGTTCAATTCACATGTTTTTCCATTTTCTTGATGTACAAGGTTTTAGGGTCCCTTCAAAATAGTCTTGTGGTTGAGTGCTTCAAACAAAAGCATGTAGCTTAGAAAATAGAATATAATAATAACATATAAGTATTTTTACAAAATTAATAAATAAGTTGTAGATTGTTATTTTTAGTTGTGAGTGATATGATATACAAGTAATTTAATAAAGTGAAACTCAAATTTTATGTTTACTAATTTGAATTGTATAAATTTTATTTTAAAATTTACCTTTATATATATTAGTTGAGAAAATTGATTGATACGTTAAACACATATAGAAAGAATCAATTTATTGAGTGGAAGGTATGTGGTTTCCATACCCAAATAACTTTGATGACATAGACACACATAAATCTTTTACTCTTAATCTTAAGGGGTTGATTCATAAAAAAAATAATTTATACTATTCATAACAAGTTAAAAATAATAATAATAAATTAATTATCCTCTTGAGAAAACACATAAATTTATTTTAATGTAGAATAAATACTCACTTCTAACTCTTTGACTCTATATCAAAAGATGTCATCTCTTTATATAACTTACACTTATGTTAGGCACCAACAAATTAAGAAAGCTCTAGAAACTATAAGGGGAGAGGACCTAACTTGGTAGTTGGGCATGTTCTGATAGAATATGGTGACAATGTTTGTTGATTTTATGACTTTAACATTGTTAGTATCTATGATGAGTACTCATAATTATATGAAATAGAGAAGAACAACTAATCATGTGATGTTACATCAATGCACAAATTACACATAATTTAGTATACAACTATTGTCAAGATTTTTCCACAGACCTTTTGAACACCTCAACAAAAAATACATATTGATAAACCATCTGAGCTATAAAGCCAACAGAATGTACAGTCCATAGTATTATTTACAAAAAATAGCGTTGTAAATAAGACTATAAGACCATGCATTTTATTTGCCCTATAGATGCTGTCGTTGATAAACATCATATTTGATAATTCAAACATGCAACCTTAATTATAAACATAAGAATTATTTGAAATTGAAAGCTCCATTGAATCCTCTCACCTATCCTATTTAAAAAATCACAGTGAATAGCTTTTGCGTTCATAAATGCGTACACACTGCAAGTCGTGCATTTGTGTACTCCATCACTAAAATTGCCAAAATGAGTCCCTGAAGAGAGCAAAATCTTTCTACATTTTCTAAGTTAACAGATTAAAGTTATTCGTCCTACCTGCAAATCTTCAGTACACTGAAAGCATGACAAAGCTGGCCTATAATTTTCTCTATGTCAGACCTCGAAACTTAAACTGGGCAAAATAATTCACCCACAGACCTTTTTTTATTATTACCCGTCAACTAATTTGGTAAAAAATTACAAGCAATCCCATAACAAATGCTTGATCTGCTTGAGGCTGCACAAGCAGGGTTAAGACATCGTTTCCCAACATCAAACCAGATTTGCCTTCCTTCTGTTTAAACTGCAATAAATGGTGTGAATGTTATAACATCTCATCAAAATTATCCTGATAATACAAATCAGAGAAATACTAGGAATTGAACCTACCTGTGCAATAATCTCTCGGGAGGCATTGAATATTGTAGAGGAAGGCTTCCACAACCATCTCTCCATTTCGTAATCACAGCACTTGATTTTTCTCGTAGAATCTGAATACACATTAGCAGTGATTTTGTTTGAGAAGAACGATGATTTTGTAACTGTAAATATGGGTTTTCCACATTGAATTAAGTCTCCTCTGAATGCATCCCATCTGCTATTAAGATTCCATCTCTGCAAAAAACAAAACGGAATGACAGATAATTGAATAATATGTTACTGTGAAAGAGCTTCTACAGTCCGTGTTTTGTGGCCAACAAAAATTTATAAACAACAAGGAATTGTTAGTAATAACAAATTTATGGACAGTAATACCGATTAGAAAGGAAGGAAAGGCTTAAACAGCAATACATTTGTTGTTTACTTGTACCTTCTGTAAACAGTCTGTGCATAGGAGTCTAACACATTAGCGTGTAAGAAAATAGCTATTCAGCAATCAGGGTGCATGGTAGTATTGATGGTTGAATGTTACATAATGGTTTTGATTTCTTATCGAAAAAGACTGTTGTTATTCATTTGAGACAATGGTATAGTGAATAAGCTAAAATAATCATCATCGATGTAAAAGACTGTTGTTATTCATTTGAGATAATGGTACAGTGAATAAGTTACAAATAATCTTCATCGATGTAAAGCCAGAACTTCAATTCTGTGACATCTAGCTATTGATATTTATATACTTTCCACACATTAGCCTATCAGATCCTTTCTTAATATAAATAGTTCATGCATTGGACTCGCACTAGCATGTGAGACCATTTCTTATTATGAATAGCTCATCCATTGGAATCATGTGACACCCTTTCCTATCGTAAGTAATTTGTCCATTGGAGTTAACAGACTAGTATGTGAAACTCTTTCTAGTGATAAACATTTCATACATTAACCTTTTTCAACTTTTTAAGTAAATTCTTGACTGGCTATATGTAACTATTGATTGTATACATATTCGTCCAATTGACAGACTGTATATTGTAGTTGACACACTATCATATGATAGCCTTTCCTACCATAATCAGCCAATGCAATGACTACAACACGCAGTCTACTTAAACCCTTCCATCTAAGTAGTAAGGTCTCCCATTAAAACTATATAAATATGCTAATTTCTTTCTATATAAATAACTAATATGTTAACCAAATTGATGAAAGAAATACCTTGCGAATCAACGTAATTAGAACATTCCCCACATCATCCATAACCAGAATTTCATTTTTGGCATCGGATGCATAGTTATCCACTCTGAAAACCAGAGTCCCAACTGGATCAAACACGGTGAAGCCTTTGCCATTCAATATGAGGGATTTCTTCCAGACAGTGAAGGTGGTGGACTTGATTGAACAAAATTTATCATCAATGTCAATGTGGGAACAACAGAGTGATGGGTGGTGATGCATTTTTACTCCAAACAAAGCAGTCCCAGTTATTTCACAAAACCGAGAAAACAACATGACGATGAGGTAAGAGCAAATGAAAGGCTTGAATGGGTTGAATTATAACCTGATCCTAGATCATTGCTAAAAAGCATGGAATGCACACACGACGTTTGATTGGGCCTTGCTTCTGCACACAATTTGTAGAACGTTGTGGTTACAGGACCTTCTCACATGCCTTTTCTGAATGTATTCATAAATAGCATGAACATTTAGAATGAGACATGTCCATAAGAAAAGGCCAACATTGTACCACAGCAGAAAGATAAATTTCAATGTCCTTAAGAAAAGGCCAATGATTCCCAAGTACGTACTACGGGGACTGCAGTTGCTGTCGTTCATAACGTTAATAATCAGGTGTATTTTCATTGGCTTCCTTGTAAATGGCTCTGCAATTGCAGTTAACATTTATGACAGCTTATTATACCTGCTTCCATTCAAAATATTTGAGCTAAGATCTTCAGATCACGATTGATTTGTTCCAGGTTTTTGTTCTTCTAATCTTACTTACATTATTTTTATCCGATTAAACATTTAAGTCCACGAGCTGCACGAAAGATCCAACTGACACATCAAGAAATCCCACTAGTTTCATCATTGTTTTATAAGGTCTAACAAATCAGATGAATGGATAGTTATTTTTGAAATGAGCTCTGCAAGTGGTGGAGAGCGGGAAAACCTGGTTCAAGGTAAGAAGGTTAATGGCATGTAGGATCTCCAGGATGCGAATAGCACGTTTCATGATGTGCTGCAGGCTGGAAAAGGGGGACCTGACCAGGTTCTCGACATTTTTTTAAGGGGTGCTGCTCAAAACGGCTTCTTGGACCCCAACATCAAGGGAGTGGACAGTCCTAACCTTTTCCCTGAGATTGTTGTGTCTGGCAGTCTCACTAAGGACAAGTTGGAAACTTATGGAGGTGATTCCAAGGTGAGTGGGTCCTCCCCTTTGTTTTTTTCCGGTTATTGATAGTTCTACGGGGCTCTGGAAGAATCTCTTTATTAAAGTTCTTTTTTCTAGTGGTGGAGAACCTGTACTCTTGCAAGAGAGGTCACAAGTTCAAATCCTACCGGGGCAAGGGTATGTATGCCTCATTTGTAGCACAGTTAGGTGCCTTCTGCAAGGAGTACGGGGTAGTTCCATATTGCTGTCACCATATGTAGACCAAAAAAACATGTGGCTGGTATCGTGGACTATAAAAGATCCTTTCCTTTCCTTTTTGATGGGAGGGGATTTGGTCAAGATTTTAAACCCTTCCCTTGACCAATCTCTTGATAAAATGTCAAACTCCTTAGTTGGCAAGTTTGGAGGTTGTTGACCCGACATTGTTCTAACTAGAAATTGGGTCGCGACTTCATGAGCTTTAAAGGGCTCTGTGTCAGTTTCTACTCTCCCAAAGGGTTGGTTTTACTTCTCTTCCGCTTTGAAGGAAGTTTGTGTTCATATTCTTGTTGTTGGGTTATGGTTTTGTGGTAAGAAACCTCTTCAACTTTGCAAATGGAGAACAAAGTTTGACCTTGTTGCGCACCTTTTTGGTGTTGTCCTGACCTGGGTTTGCCTCTTGAGTCTCTCTCTAGAATTTTGGATGAAGAAGTGATTGAAGGTATTGCTAATTTCTCTGGTGACCTCTTGGGCATTGACACTTTCACTATAAACCATACCAAATTTATTTTTTTCTCATTTTTGTGTTTCGATGGTTTCTGATACTATTCTTTTGATGTCTATTGAGCTAAAGTCTCATCTAGGTTCCTAGACTTAGAGGCTTTAATATGAGAACTCTAACCCATTTCGCCAGATTTACTCTTTTATTGGTAACCTTAGTTTAGATTTCTGAAGGTTAAGGCTCAAATCTCTTTTCGCAAGAAGAAAATTGTGGACTCTGATTCAACCTTCATTATTCAGAGCATGGCACCCCTCTCGATGGTCCCAAATAAAGACAAAGGGATTCTTGGACCAATTTTGGAAGGTTTTTCTATCCCCGAGATGGTGGAGAAGCTTGTAGAGATTTTATGAAGTTGATTCAAAGTATCTTGAGGTTGCTCTTGTGGTGACTCTTCCTAAGGTTGTGGAGTCCCTGCCTTCAATTCAATTGGTTTCTTTTTTTGAACCATTGGGCCCTATCTTAGAGTTTTTTCCACCTACGAGTTCTCCCCTTCTTGTTTTTCTTTCTTCCCCTCCTTTCTCTTCCTCCTCCCATGATAGGCTAGTTGTTATTGAACCCCCCTCTTTCTCTTCGCCCACTTTCTCTACCTACTATTCTCTCCCATTTCTATAGATGAGCATGGACTCCTCTCCATTGGCTTCTTACTTAAAGATTTGTAAATCAACAATAATGGGGAACTATGAAACAAGTCATAGACTGGCTAAGGACATTGGAGATTCAAGTGCAACAAGAGATGTGGCGAATGGTAGCCAAAGAACATTGGAGCAGTCCTGCTCCCACAAATAAAAAAGTGATTAACCTCTCTTGGAATATAAGAGGACTCAATGGTCTTCATAGACCGCTTTTAGTAAAAAATATGATCAAAGACCTTCACCCAGATATCCTTTTCATTCAAGAGACAAAAATGACAGAAGAAGCCTTTTACAACGTTAGCAAATATATCTGGTTGTTCTCTAACTCTTTAGCTATTGGAGCTGGAGGGGCTTTTGGAGTTTGATCATTCTTTGGAAATCTAACAATCTCGTTGGTTTCTTGCATTCTCAAACTAAAAATTGTAAAAATATCTCTTTTAAGAATTTCAACTCCTTAACTCAATGGATTTTGACTAATGTCTATGCTCCAAATAATATGATTCTTAGAAGAGATGTTTGGGTCTCTCTTGTCATTAATCATGCCACTTTCTCTAATTCTAACTGGATGATCATGGGGAACTTTAAACTCTCCCCTTTATCCATCATAAAAATATGGGGGCTCTCTAGATTTTAATGAATCTATGCAAGACCTTCATGACTTTTTGTCCAATGACCTGCTCTTGGACTCGGAGTTGCTTGGGAAAAAGTTGACAAGGTCAAATATTCATTCTAGAGATTACTTGATTTGGGTCAGATTGGATCATTGTCTTATTTCCTCTTCTTGGTACATCAATGATAAATATATATTTTTTTCTTCTCAAATCAGATTTGGATCAGATCACTGCCCTATCTTACTCAATTGGAACTCAAATAGAACTATAAATATTCTCCCTTTTAAATTTGAAGTTATGGAGACTTGCCTCCCAGAATTTAAAAATCCTCTTTCCCATTGGTGGACTTAGGATGTCTAGGGTATGACTATGTTCAGATTTGTCAGTAAATTGAAACTAGTTAAGGCTAAGTTGAAGGATTAGAACAAGTGCTCTTTTGGAAAAAAATCCTTTAGAAGAAGCAATTGAAACAACAAAAATTGGATATTTAAAATTAGATTGAAAGAGAGTGATGGACCTTACAGATTGCCTTAGATGAGAAAACATGGATGGTAGAACTTCACAACATTATATATAAAGAGGAAAACTTCTTGAAATAAAGACCGACAGTCCTATTGAAAAAATGAGGGAGACCATAATACTAAATTCTTTCACCAATCTACTCGAAGACATAAAAAATAAATTTTATTAGAGAGTTAATATGCCCTGATGGCTCTATTCTCAACTCTAAAGAAGATATTAATAAGGAATCTATTGATTGCTTTTATTCTATTATGAACCTGGGTCCTATGCTTGATCCTAATGTTTCCCAGATTTTAAAATCTTCATTGCTCAATTTTCTAAAGATAGTCTCTTCCAAAGATATCAAGGGTATGTGTTCTTTGGTTGCATATGATGAAGTCAAAAAAGTGACTTTTTTTTATCTCACCCCCTACAAGAATTTGGGGCCTGACAAGTTACCCCTCATTGTTGCCAGAAGTTTTAGGATAATGTTGGGAAAGACATTTTCTTGGTTGCCAGGGAATTTTTCTCTTCAGGTAGTTTTTTGAAAGGACTGCAAAATACCTATATTGTCCTAATTCCTAAAAAAATGCGGAGCCAACAAAATGTCTAAATTTTGTCCCATTAGTCATTGCAAAACCATGTATACAATTATGTTCAAACTCTTGGTGAATAGAATAAAGCCATTTCGCTATAATCTTATCCACCCTCACCAGAAAGACTTTATTCTAGATACGTAGATCATAGATGCAGTTATAATAGTACATGATGTGCTCCAATTCATGGCTAGTGGTAAACAAGAAAGTATGCTTCCCTAGCTTAATATTTTAAAGGCTTATGACATCGTTTCTTGTCCCTTTCTCTCTTCATTTTTAAGAAAATATGGCTTTGAAGGAAGCATCCTCAAAATGATTAGGGCTTGTGTTCATTCTCCCAAATTCTTAATGTTGGTTAATGGATCTTCAAAAGTTTTTTTTATCTATTTTTTGAGGACTCGGATAGGGAGATCCCCTCTCCCCTTAACTCTTTATTTTACTTGGGAACATTCTAGGCTAAAGCATCTCCAGAATGCGGGTCAACGAACTCTAAACAAATTTAAAATCTCTTATTCCCCACCATGTTTTTTATTCAATAGTGTGTTGATGATACAGTTTGTCTAGGGTTGACTACTTTATCTAAATCTAAATATCTTGGAAATTGAATTACATTGGCTAATTGGCCCTTCTCTTCTCATTTGGAATGTTTGGTTGGAGAGGAACAATCAGATTTCCAAAAATCTCTCTCTCTCTCTCTCTCTCTCTCTCTCTCTCTCTCTCTCTCTCCTAAAAAGGAAAATTTTAGGTTGGTTAAATGGTCACCCCTCCGACTAAAACCGAAAATTGTAGGTTGGTTAAATGGTCACCCCTCCGAGTGGCAAGTGTAAAATTAATTATGATGGTGCTTCTAGGGGTAATATTGGTAAGTCAAGAGTTGGGGTGGTCATCACTAATCCCAATGGTACAATTTTAAAAGTCGCTTCTAAGTCTATTGAGGGGGGCTCAAATTATTCTCCTGAGTTATAGGCATTATCCCTCGGGATTGATTTAGTTGTCTCTCTAAGCTTTAAGGATGGTATCTTCGAGGGGGACTCAATTTTTACCTTCTAGGAAGTTTCAAATAAGTCTTGTCATCTTTGGCAATATAATTAAATGTTGTCTTCTATCGTTGATCGGGTAAAGCTGTTTAATTCATGTTAAGTTTCTTATTGCTATTAGGAAGCTAATGGAGTGGCTCACTTTCTCACTAATAAATAAATTGATGATCAATGTCCCCTCACTGAGGTGCTACCACAGGATCTGCCTCCCTTTTGATTGGGAAATCCTCATACCTTTCTTGACTTGAGGCAATGGTGCCACTTTTTTGCTAACCCCTCTTCTCATGATTATGATTATTCGGGCAAAATCTCTCTTCGCTTGGTTTGGTATGATATAATCTTTCTTTCTTTAGCTGGGATGTGGCTATCGTTTTCACTCCCGCCCCTCCTTTACTGTGCATTCAATATTGTTACCCTTAGGTGACTGGTCAGGTTTGCCTCTCACCCCTCTCATATTGGCAATGTTAGGTGTTCTTTGTGTGCTTGGCATGGTTGGAGATGACATTTGCTTTCTGGACCTGAGGTTTGAAGGATTTCCTCTTGCATCCTTTGTTTTCTATTTTTCTTTTCATGCTGAAATTTTTGAAGATTCTTGTATCATGGTTTTCCTTGGCTGTATGTCATCTTTTGGTTGTATATTTGGCTTATTTATGGTTGTCATCTCTGGAAGATTCATTCTTTTTATTGCTATGTTCATAATTATATGATATTCTGACTCCTAATTTGCTCAAATGGAATAATGGTGTACATACGGTTTATGACATAGATTTGGTCAAGTATTCCTCCTCATCTGCAAGCAATGTTTGATTTGTTCTCTCTTCTTCAACCATACTTTTTAATCATAGTAATTGTTGGATGTCAAACAATTATTCTATGCATACTCACGTCTGTATGGATGAAGTTTTAGCATGTTGGGTTTTTTATTTGCATTAAATATAATATAATGCATTAGCGGAAATCGTAGTCATTGTTCTTCTCCTCTCCACTGCTCATCATTTGCTACTCTACTTATATAATGCATTAGATATGATATGATACAGTTCTTCTAAGCATATTAAGAGACATGATATTTGAATTGCCATTTAGACAATAAGGAAGCGCAATGGGAATCTTAAATCTATATTTCATCTGATGCTATATTGAATACTTACAATGTTTTTGGATTATGTCATGTGTTGGTATACCCAGCTCTTTATTTTTTGAAGGCGGACAAAAACGTTACTATCTTCATAAGTTTGAATCTGCATGGATAAATGAAATGAACTGTCTCAGTAATTCAGTTATGTCAGCTACATACACCTCGACGTCTATTTACTGTTACTGTGCATTAAATTACTTGTGGAGATTGTTGATCTCTAATTGCTTTTATCTTATTTTTGCATACCTCCAAAATGTAGCCTCTTTTAATGCTTGTCTGGGTATATTGTGGCTCTCTCCATTGCAGCTGATCTTATCAATGTTGAATTGTTTGATGAAGAAATTGTTTTACATGACATCTCTTATTATAGATTAGATGCAGTCAGATCTTTTTGTATAGCTGGTTTCATTAAATTTCATGATTTTATGTCACGCTCTGCTCTTCAAGATTTGTTGGTTGTTGCTCGTTCTTGTTGTATAGGATGGTGCAATTTATGAGTTTGTTAAGGATTTTGTGAAGGTTCTTTAGGTTTTTTTTATCTTGGTCTGGCATCAAATGTTCTGGATCAACTTTTGGCTATTCACACTTTTCTTTCTCATGATAGAGATTGTGGTGGCTCTTCATGTCTGGTTGCTCCTCCTCGACTGGTAGATTCTCCTATTCTTGTTGTTTCTTTGGTCTCTCTTGGTTTGGACGAGCCTTCTTCTGATCCTTACTATCATAATTCTTTTGAGACTTTGAGTTTCATCTCTTTGGATGATTTGGGACATGTTTTGTTCCCTTCTGAGAATGAATATTTTGTTAGATACTTTCATCATGCTTTGTGCTCTTTGAGCTTGTTGCATTTATGGGGTTGGTGGGTGGTCTATTTTCTTTATCCTCTCTTCTAGGTCGCTTGTTTCATTCCTTGTGGTTGGGATTCATAGAAAATAATTAGTTTGTTGTTCATTTCTATTAAGGTGATTTTTTTGTTATTTGTACTTTTTTTTTTTTTTTTGGTTATAGTTAATAAATGTTTTTAGTAGTTTCGGCCACTTTGATTTTTTTTTAAGTATTAAAAATTAAAATTAAAAATTCATTTACCTTGTCTTTTAATATTAAATATTAGAAATAATAAATAATAAATTTAATTTTAGATAATGAAAATACTTTAATAATAATAATAATATTAAATTATATTTATTATCATGGAAGGATCACATATTAGTATAATACAAGTGTTATTTTCAAAAATTTACTCTCCGGAGGCTCTGCTTTTTCGCTGACATCGACGCTGCAAGTCTGATTCCCGCGTATTAGATCCGGCCATCTCCGGCCACGGTGGCGAGCGACGGTGGAGGTTCGCCGGCAACTCCCGGCAATGACGGAATACCAGGTGTGTCTGTTCCATTAAATGCATTAGATAGTATGGAAATTAATATTTGTACTGGCCTCGGCCTCCCTTCCGATCCCGTACCCTCCTCGCAGGAGGGCGGACTTGAATGCCCACCCGATGGCATTAATACTAACATGCCTATCCCACCCAAACCAGTCCCTATTT
>MU221044.1:17062-33897 GCA_018584345.1 Thuja plicata
TGGATATCTAGGGAGGCTGTTGTCATCATGAGCTTTGGTTTCTTGGCACTAATTTTAACTTGAGATGAACCATCGAGAGAACCACAACACCTTCGTAGCAATACAAGGCAAGAAGGTGACATCGAGCAGAAAGGGAAAAAATTCACCAACGAATACGAATTCGATCTGTTATGGATGGGATGGTCTGTACTTGAAAGAGGGTATCTGGAACTGTAATTAAGTTTCCCAGAAAATGTACTGAAGCATCCGCTGTCCCGAAAATGACGGAATCCGACGGGAAATGATCTTTCCCTAAAAACGACGTTATAACTACCGGAAACGACCTTTCCACCTGGAAATGACATTATAAATACCAGAAACGAAATTCTTATTACCAGAAAAAACACTTTAGAAGACTGGAAACGACACTTTAAGGTTTGGAAATGACCTTTTACCCGAAGAAGACAACATAACATTCCGGAGGCCATAACTTTTGCATACGGCGTCCGATTGACTCTGTTCAAACTGCGTGGGAAAGGTCTTGACGAGGTCTATGACAATAAGGACCTAAAACCATCCTAGGACATCTACATAATTAATGCCATCCACTTGCATCAAGTGCAATCCAAAAGGAGGTGACTGTTGTTGCCAAAACTTGCAACAAACGGTTTCCTCAGTCCAAAGACTGGATAGGCTTGCCGACACCAACGTACGACATGAAGTACAAGCTAGCTTCACACTGGGGAGTATCAGATACATGCATATCGAAGCTATGGACACTCGATTATATCAATGTAGATCATAAGGAAAGCATGAACATAATATGCTATAAACTAGAACATAAGGCATAAACATGAAATATGTAAATGGAAAGAAGGGATAAAAAGGAGCACATCATGCTCGAGAACTCCATCACTAAAATTCGTCCACCATATGTACACTGGTCCCCAACAGTGGTAAAGTTTAGCGACGCCTCCCTACGTGGTACTCGCAGGCCCAACCCACCGTGCTTGTGGAGATAGTACCCCGACCACACACAATATAAGCACTCACACCAAAAAGGGATACACTCACGCCAAGAAGATGCATAAAATAAGGGAACAGTACAAAGATCCAATGCAAGGACGCAATACGATTAGGTCAAGGTCACTACTCAAACTAGACAGGTTATGATGTTGAGACTCAAGAATGGAGTGTCATCACACGGCTCGTACAGGCTCGTGTGGAATCGAGCAATCCTTCTCACAACAAGGAAGCTCTACCGAGCCATATCAACATCCGCAGATGGCAAGGCTATGATGTACCATATCAACGTCCTCAAACGACGACAAGGTACCATGCCATATCAATGTCCCCAGACGGCAAGGCAAGACATACCATATAAACGTCCCATTTAATGTTTAAGGTTATCACTTATTAAAATAAATCAACCAAGGGATACCCTAGGATCACTTTGTGTCCCAGCCCGCCTTGGTGAGTCACTCCATCCCACTACTCCACACCTTTCGGTAAAACACAATAATGCATATAAAGACTCCAAACCTCAATCAAAGAGGGATGCAAAAGAAATATAGCACATGGCTCTATTGGTCTCAACCAAGAGCACAAGTCCCAATGTAATCCCGTCATGGCCCACAGATCTTGTGATGTGGTCTCAAACACCATCATCACGCATTCCAATGCGATCCAAATCAAGCATGGAGAACAATTCCACAAAAAGGAAGGATAAACACTAGTGCTCACAGAACACTCAAAGAGATTGCGATGTGGTCTCAAACACCATCATCATGCATTCGAATGCGATCAAAATCAAGCATGGAGAACAATTTCACAAAAAGGAAAGATAAACACAAGTGCTCACAACACACTCAACTGAGCACTTGGCCAAGAGTACAAATTCACTCATGAATCAAAAATCAACAATTTAAAAGCATAGAATGCTTGGAAACTTGGAGGACAACACACTCCAATGTTCGGATTAAATCGAACAAAATAAAGAGTAAAATTGGGTGGCACACAAAATGAGGTGGCCCCAAAATTTCTCAAATACCAAAGTTCTTAGAAAGCTACAAAGCGAAAACCTATTTCCCCTAAGGCACCCAACAACACACTAATCTAATAAAATTCCAGTTTTGGATAAACACAGAAAAACGACCAGCATAACAGTACAAAAACCAAAAATGAAAACCTCAGTTACTCGTAGTGAGTCAACTAGACATCTAAAAGCTACAAGAAAGTGGGGGAGTACTAATTCTCAGCCCACAAGACAAAAGCAACCAAGAAATGAATCAAACGATGGAGAAATGAATAAAATATTGAAGGCCCTATCTCGCAGCCGGAGGAGAAACCTGAAAAAATGAGGAATAAATAAATTTCCTCGCTGAATCCAAAAGTTGTTCCATAGAAACGAAGGTTTTCGCGACACGAATCCAATAAGTCACTACCCACCAAGATCCAACGACTCACTCAGTCACAACGAACAACAAAGTGATTTTCCCCAATCAAGTTTGGAGCAAAATCCAAATTTTCATACAAACCAACAAAAGAGAAGTGAGAAAAAGAACTCACTTTATAGCATAAATAGCACTTTTAAAAACCAAACCTCCTTCCAAAACCTCCATTCTAAACCTCCTTCATCAACGGCTGCGAGTTACTCTTCTCTGCAACGACGATCCTTGACTTGGTCTTTGAGAAATTTAGAGCCTCTACAATGAACGAGACTCTTGGACGGACTTGAAAGCGTGGTCGGGGACAATATCGACACTTCCGTGTAAAGTACTTTCAGCATTCTGGTGCATATTCACCATGCCCACACATCCCTAGTATTCGGTATCCTACCTTGATAATGTGGTGGGTGAACATTTGGTTATTTCTACATCATTTTAATGCAAAATTCCATGGTAATGTCTTTGTTGAAATCCTTAGGGCAGTGTATTGGAATTGTGCAGAAGTTTGAGAGGCCACATAGGCAGTCTTCAGGTTGGCATTTTTATCTAAAACTCCTGTTACCATATTTTCACTATGCGGTTCAAAATGGTAGGGCTGTTATCAGCCCTGATATTTCTGGTGAATTAAGGTTATTTGGAGTTAAAAGGTTGACTGGTTTGAATGTTTAAATTTGCTATCACATTTCTGGTTCATATCTGAAAGTTGCTGCCCTAAGTTATCAGAGAATGTGGATTTCTTTTATAAAGTACAGATGTTTGTTTAGATTCATAATTGAAATAAACGAAAGAACAACATTTAAAATAGCCACACAAGCAGTGGTTGCTTTCAAAACAGAAGAACTGAAAAGTGTGTTTCAATTATTAACAAAAGATCTTTTTCATTAAAAGATATTCAAAATGAAATACATTTTAAAACAACAACCACACAGCCCGTGGTTTTAGGATAATGCAAGCATGCATGCTAAAATCAGAAGTGCAGGAAAATACAAGAGCTGTTTTTTCATTTTCATAAATGAAAAGAAATCAATGCAAAGGGATAAGGGTTAGGCCCCCCATTGCCTGATATTGTTGCTGTAGTTCTGAACGCTGTTGTATGCTGGTTGTCATCGTAGCTCTTAACTCGCATCTGAGATTCACCTACAGCAAAGAAGAAAAAAAGGGAGGGGTCAGTTCGGATGAATTGAGCAATGGAGAAATCTAACTCCTATTCTATTACACGGATTTCTATTCACTAGCAAAAACGCAAGACAACAATACAGAAAAGCATATTCAGAATCAGCAAGCAAAAGAGAATGTGTTTTATTAATGTTGTTTGCTTCATGTATAGGTGTAGGTATGAAGATTAAGTAGGTTGTTGAAGGGACATGCAGTCACTACGCGCATGAAACCTTCTGACTGAAGTCATGGAGGGGCGAAGACCGGAGGACTAGAGGAGGCTATTGAGGGGGCATGCGCGAGTTTCAAGCATGGAACCTTCTGGCTGAATCATGGGGCAGGCTTGAAGATCTATGTTGTTGAAGGGATGTGTTTTCAGAAACATAAAACCTTTCGACATCCAACATGAAAGTCTATTATTTGAAAAGAAAGAAAGAGCAGCAATGGTGAATAACCAGATGAACTTTATAACTCATCATTTTCAGCATGAACAAAGCATTGTGAAGGGACAACAAAGGAATTAAAACACAGTAATGGAAGATGCTATAGAATCAATTCACGGGGCAGCAGTATTATGTTGCATCTACAAAGAAAAGGTGTGCAATAACGTTCATTTCCAGCCAGCAATAATTCTTGCAGAGGAGGAACAAATTTTTATTACAGAAAAACATATTGATGCTTTACCAAATTGAGCATTGGTTTGCAGATTTTTTACATTAATCTTTATTAGAAAGAAGCCACGAACAGATTTTCACATTGTTCTTTGTTAGAAAGAGAGGAACCATATACAAATTCTTTTTGAAAAAAAAGAGAATAAAAGAAATAGAGGTTCACATCTTTGTAGTGACATTTCATGATTAAAAGACAACTAGCAGTGAAACCCTTAAGCAGCTCAATGTAGAAAGGAAAAAATGCAGATTCTGGACATGAATTGCAAGCAATTGACAAAGAAGAGTTTGCACAGTAAAATGTGGTCTTGTCATTATGAAAATAATGAAATATGGATTTGTTCTCAGCGAAAAATGAACAGGTAATAGAGCATCGAAAGGTTGTTATCAAAGTTCTCCAAAACTGCAATCACAGTAATACTCATTTTGAATGCAATAACGGTCATCCAAGGATAGTGATTTATGGATCATCAAATCAGAAAGATAATATTGCGGAAGATGATTTCATCATTAAGGTAACCAATAATCCCAGCAATAGATGTCAGCATCAACAATAATATTGAGCAATTTTCTGAAGTGGAGGTAGCATGCAGTTTTTGTTTGTTTAATCTTTCTGAAGATGATTATTTCCAGAGGGGTAGTTTTCAAAGTTATTGCAGTGATAGAAGGTTCAATGAGGGTTGTGAGTGAGGGTCACCAAGTTCTTTTTTCCCAGCAGTCTGAATAAGGAAAGAATACGGCCAAATCACCAAGTCTCGTTTTAGACATAAACCCTCAACATATCTCGAGAGGCCTAGCCATGTATCAAGCAAAGAAGTCTCACTATTAAAATACAACTTTTAAACAGACATAGACAATTTCTTTGAATCATATTCTATGCGGGAAGCTTTTAAAGAGACACATAACCAGGATGTAATGCTCTAGGTGTTCAAAGGCTCAGAAGAAACCCTATACCACAATTTTATACAGAAATAATTGCTATAAAGAGCATACAGTAATGACGAAGACCCCATGAAAGCAGCCATGGTTACAATTGTTCGAAGCTTCAAAAAAATGACAGCCCATGAAAGAAAAAGTGCAGCATCAAAAGAATCAAGAGATGACTTTTATATTTCCAGCAAAGGGTTACAAAAGAGAAATGTTTCAAACCTTCTAGCATTCGTGGCGGCATCTAGCACAGCAGCAAAGTTTTCATCCATGTGCAGCGTTTCAAAGCAGCTCAAACCCTCATGGTAGCGGCCTTGATTCATCTATAGCGTGGTGGCAGCAGTGTCACAGAAAATGCAAAGAAGAGTGGCGGCCAGGGTGGAATGAGGAGAAAAAATCACGGAAAAACCCTCTTTCTCTCATGACAGCAGAGGCAAGTTTTAAAGAATTCGAAAAACCCTATCCTTGCTTTCGAAAAGCAACAGCTGTAGTCGAGAGCAACAGGCTCTTCATTTCGAAATACAAAGATTGAAGCATGGCGTCACCATAAAGAATGCAAGAAGAGACGGCTGTGATACAAAAGAAATAGCAGCATCCTCACGCCAAGTGGAAGACAACAACAATATCCCAAAAGAGAAGAGCTTGTTGCGGCATAATAGACCAGCAGAAGACAACGATTTTCTCCAAACCCTCATGGTGGCAGCAGTTTCCCAAAACGCAGAGAAGAAAGAGCAAAGTGAAATAATGTAAAAGCAAATGTGTCGATAGGTTTTGTTTTAGGTTTCTTTCCCTCTTCTAACCCACGGTTTCACCTTGGTTATGATTTGTGTTTGTATCCTTAAGATAATTCGACCATGCCTTTCAGTTTATTATAGCTTATAAACTGAATAAGATTTGTTTATTAGGTATAAAGTTATGATTTAATGAATATTATTTCTTTGGAAATAATATTTTTTAACTCATAATCTTATATCTAATAAAGTCCTAGTATTTAGTTTATAAGTTAATACTTAGTAAATATGATAATTTACTTAAGTATTATATATATTGAATTTTATTTGATAATAGCATAATTATATTAAAGAGATTTAATGTTAGTAAATTTTATTATTTACTAAGTATTAATATATTTAATATGACTATAATATTATCAAATAAAATTCTCTTCATGAAATATGCGATAATTAAAGGATATATTTCTCTTTCATTGGGTTTTACCATATACGAAAATAAATACGTTTATTTATTAGTAATAATCGTAAAATAACATATCTAATTATATAATGAATAAATGAGTTATTCATTTTATAATTAGATGTCTTATATTACGATTATTAATAATAAAAAAAACATATTTCTTTTGGAGTGATTATTTGTTTATTAATTAAGTATTAACGTATGTATTTGAACATATTTAATGTTTTAAAACGAATATTTATACTATTCATTTTAAAAGATTAAATATATCAAAATATAATTGATTAATAATTAATTAATAAATAAATAGCCTAGAGTTGAGTTATGCACATCTTTTTGTGGACAAAAATAATAGTTTGCTAATATTATAAAGCAAATGTTGTTAATTGTCCAAGGTGTTTTAGAGGACTGTCCTTTAAGAGTTAATCTTGAGTTAGGGTTGTGTCGCCTTTCTAGCATTGACCATTAGTTAGCTGCTTATCCTATGCTCGTTTCAAGGAAGGGTTTTCTGTTCGCATCCAGTTTTGCTGCTGTTATGGCCTGTTCACAGCTTCTTGAGGTGTTTTCTGAGTTATCATGCAGTGGTCATCAGTTGGGGGGATGTTGTGGAGCAGTTTGGGCACATTTCATGCAGTTATGGCCCTCTTTTTGTGGGATTTCTCCTTCTATCCGACCTCCTCACATTTTTGCATGATTTTGGGAGTTGAGGAGCAGTTGGAGGATTAGTTTGAGTTGATTTTCAGTGACACTTGGCTTGGAGGGGCTCATTCAGTAGTTATACTTCAGTTTCTGGCAATTTGAGGCCTCTTTTTGAGGAGTTTTTTCATGCATTCGACCCATTGAGATCTGATGGCTATATCTTGTACTTTTATCTTATTATTTAGGACCTTCTTTTTGACCTCTTTTACACATTACAAAAAGTAGGCATCATTGTAAGGGGGCAGTTTGTAGCAGATCCTTGGAGTTTTATATAGAATTTTGATACCTTTTCTAGCTATCTTTTGTGTAATAGTTGATTGTTTATGATTGTGTTTCCACTGATTTTAAGTGATTAAACTGTGAAAACGTTAGCGTTTTCCTCTTTATTGCTGATTAAGGAGCCTTTCATTGAATCATTATTGTAGAATTTGTCAAGTTGATAATTGTGTTTCACATATCTGTTTATCTCAAGGTTTTTGCTGCAACATCAAATTTCGGTGAATCACCTCAGTAGTGTAGTTTTGTCTTTTAAGCATATCCTTCTCCCATTTTCCTCTTCAAGAAATAGTTTAGGTGATCACAAGGAGGTAGCCGACCTATGATCCGGAGATTCGTTCCCATTCACAACAGCGGGAACATTTCCATGTTTCAACAAGATTGTGAGGTTCCACACTTTGCATCACGGGTGCAATCCTGAGTGACAACAACTCCTTCCATGGTTTCTTAGCTTTAATTGCAAATAGGGCCCGTCCAAGAATTCCTTCTAAGCTTATGATCAAGTGCCAGAGGACACACACGGGGCTCAAATTCTCTATCATATGACCTTTGAAACAAAATTGGTGGCTTAGTATTTTGGTTTTGACGGCTAATTTCTCATTCCTTTACCATGACTCCTTATCTTGACGCTATTTGACACATTTTGAGACCTTTGTCATGAATTTTATATTTAGCATATTCTTTTCGATGCTTGAGATCATGTTTAGAGTGCGTGTGAAGGTAAGCCCTAGACCATCTTCTTTTAAAACACAAATGTTCTTTGATTTTTCTATGGTCGCAAGGAGGGGAGTGAACGGGATTAAATCCTCCTGCCGTTCGAGCTCCACAGACTCAGGTGGGTATACCTAGTTTGGTTCATTGCTCCTCAGCAAACCACACAGTGGATATGTGGTTTACACACAAATATTCAATATGTAGATATAAAAACTGTAAATAAAAGTTTGATTAGTTTTAAAGATTGTCATGCAACCCTAACCCTGACCAGTGCCACATCCTAGGGTACAGAGTCTAGATGAATGCTCATCTACCACACTAGATTACTGAAAACCAATTAAAACCCATGAAAGATTGAGATGCCTTACAACTCACTTTCTACAACTTGATCCCCAATTATCAAATTCACATGTAATCTCTAAACCCCTTGAAATTTGTTCTCAGGAATTACACTCCCCTTAGAAATAACCTTAAAACAGATTTCACAATTTGCCTTACAAATCAATGAACTTAAAATGCCTTACAGATCAAACTCATAATAATTCAAAGCATACACATGAAGACAGTTAAACATCAAGAAGGGACTCCAATTATATTTTCATTAATCGGTATTGCTTCAGTACATTCAATATTTGCTCAGTAAACTAAAACTCAATATCAAAAGTCTAGACTAGAACTTGCATTCGATATTGAATCTTGATTGTTCATTGATTGATCGATCCTTTTTACAATATTCTCCTATTACTTATACCTCTGGCAATCTTGGAATCCTATTATGAACCAGGATGCAACAAGCTACAGATCATCTAGGCTCATCATGAAAGACAAAAATACAACAGAACCAATAACTGAGTCGTTACAAGATTTCAAAGACAATTTCTCATTAGACCGCAAGGCCTTTGCAACAACTTCAAAACTGTTTTGTCTTCGCCAAGTAATCTTTGTCTTTATTCTTTTATGCACAAAATTTGTTTGCAACTGTTGACCACCTCAGGATGTTGGAGAACTGCCACCTGTTGAAGGAACAATGGGGTGTTCCCGTTTCTTTGATTCATCTGGGGTATATCTACCCTTCCATGCTGCAAACACCTCATCACTGGGCCAAGGGAAGTTAACAATTTCAATCTTCTTGCTGTTTAATTCATCCCATTCTGTTTCCATTCGCTTATCTTCTTTTCTCCAAAACCCAAAATGAGACTTGGCATTCTCAATGTTCTCCACGGTTTGAACAAACAAAATGGTACTCTCTAAGTTTATGATGTTGTTAACTCTCACGGACAATTCATCATCCATCTGTCCAATCCACCTTCCCTTATTCTTCAATTTACCATCCTTTTTGAAAATGCTGGAAAATATTTCAAAACAAACCGTGGAGTATTCCCTCCTTAGTATCTTTGGTCTTCTTTGGATGCTTACCCTTCTTACTGCAAACTCTAACAAGCCTTTGACAAACTTGTAGGTAGTCTTTATTGTAGCATCAACATTCTCCTCGGTCTTGGACAGAGAATAAAAGAATTTCAAATCAGATTTCCTCCCTATCCATTTGTCCAAAATTGGTTCCAGAGTAGCTTTATCCTCTTCAAAAGAATTTAAAATGCCTACTACTCCCCCCCGCCCAAATAAATAATGTTAGGCTCTATACTCTCAACAAACTGTAAAATTGTATTCCTCTCCTCATATTTGTGATCCATTATAGATTGTGAATTTCTGAACTTTTCGCTTTCCTCTGTCAAACTATCCCTTATCTCTTCTAATCTCTTTCTCTCTGCTTCTAGTTTCTCTTTTTCCCAGCTGAGCTCCGCTTCTGATTTAGATTAAGGGGGCATAGGGGAAGGGGGAAACTCTATAATAGGACTAGAGGATGAAGGCTTGGCAGGACAATTGGCAATCATTTTTTGAGGAGATTCTTCAACTAATTGCTGTCCTCTTAAATGTATCTTGTCCATTTAACTAACCTCCCTCTTCATATCATTGTAAGCTTTGAGAACCGTTTCCAATTTAGCCATGAGATCTTCCTTTTCTTTGGCTTCCTTTTCTGCCACTTTAATGCTGAACTTAGCAGATTCTAAGACTACACTAGATGCTTCCACACCTGAAGTCTCTCCAAATCTCCTTACCATTAGGCTACTAGAATAGTCAGCCTTAACAACTTCATTCCTTTTTCTGTTCTCCTCTCTTAAGAGACTACATGACCAGAGAGCAACATGATTTTCACTAAAAACAACCTCGTTGATGGTTTGTTCAGCTGCTTCTTTTATAGCATGTACAAGCTTTGTTTTCTTTCTCAAAGCATCAAACACAATTGCGTTAACAATGTCCCATTCTGGAAGAATAAGGACTCCTGTACTTTTGACCATTTCCCTTCCCTCTTCAGGGGTGATTGTTTCAAATTTTTTTAACGTTTCTTGTTTTACCTCAACCTCAATAGCATTTATATCCTTATCTGGCTGTTCCTCATGCTTTTTCTGTCATGTCTTTTTAAACTGATCAATATGAATCCTACTAAGGAATTGTATAAATGCCCTAGCTTTTACAAAGCTATCATCTGCCAGGAATTGATCACTGGCCTCCTTGGCGAAGCGTCCAGTTCTTTACCAACAAACTCTACTACAGTCCGGTTCATCCCAACCCTTTTGGGTGCTTCTGGTATTCCCTCTTGAATTTCTTGATGAGTAATACATATCTGCCCCATGCTTCCCATTTGTAGCAATGGCTCTGCTACTCCCTGTTCATCAATATGCAATGGAGATTGAGAGGGTGAATACACACCTCCACTCTGTTGTACATCTTCTTCCACTCTCTGCCTCTTTGGAGAAGGCTGGGAATCAAAATCAATATCAATTGGCCTCTTCCCCTTTGAGGTGGAAGGCTCCTCAACATGTATTTGCTGTTCAATCCATTTGGAGGAAGACGGCATATCTTGTATTCTATGACCCTTCTGGGATGTATCTCCTCTAGGGATCACCACACTATATCCTGATTTTTGGTAAAAAATACTCACCCGTCTAGCAAATTCTGGCTTGCTCAAGACAATTTTAGCCTTGTCCGGATCTGACTCAATGACAACATCCTCTTTCTGATTTAAAGCTTGTATAATGTCTTCAAAATGTTTCGTTAGAGCATCAACTTTCCTTTCAAAGGGTTTGAAGTCCCTCAATGGATCATAATTTCTATCAAAATGTTGCAAAAAGTCAAGAGTCTTCTTGTACACCCACCTAAGTCTGTGGAGCTCGAAGTGCAGGAGGATTTAATCCCGTTCACTCCCCTCGGTGCAACCATAGAAAAATTAGAGAACATTTGTGTTTTAAAAGATGATGGTCCAAGGCTTACCTTCACATGCACTCTAAACATGATTTTAGGCATCGAAAAGAATATGGTAAAGATAAAATTCATGACAAAGGTCTCAAGATGTGCCGAATAGCGTCAAGATAAGGAGTCATGGTAAAGGAATGAGACATTGGCCGTCAAAATCAAAATACTAAGCCACCAATTTTGTTTCAAAGGTCATATGATAGAGAATTCGAGCCCCATGTGTCTCCTCTGGCACTTGATCATAAGCTTAGAAGGAATTCTTGGACGGTCCCTATCTGAAATCAAAGCTAAGAAACCATGGAAGGAGTTTGAGATAAAAATGCCAACCTGAAGACCGCCTATGTGGCCTCTCAAACTCCTGCACAATTTCAATACACTGCCTAAGGATTTCAACAAAGACATTGCCATGGAATTTTGCATTTAAATGATGTAGAAATAACCAAATGTTCACCCACCACATTATCAAGGTAGGATACCGAATACTAGGGATGTGTGGGCATGGTGAATATGCACCAGAGTGCTGAAAGTACTTTACACGGAAGTGTCCATGTTGTGCTCGACCACACTTTCAAGTAAGTTCAGGAGTCTCGTTCATTATAGAGGCTCTAATTTCTCAAAGACCAAGTCAAGGATTGTTTGCAGAGAAGAGTAGCTCGCAATCGTCGATGAAGGAGGTTTGGAATGGAGTTTAAATCTTGCCCCAAGCACAATGTCTTCCGGCGCGATTGCACGGTGGTAAGGTGAAAGTACGCAGAAAGAAGCAAATCCATCACCAAATGCAAATATATTCAAATAAAAACATATCTGGCATAGAATGAAGGAATCACGGCAGGTAGTAGCCCACACTCTCCCACAGAGAAGGCACTTTCAACGCATTTGGATAACAGTGAAGGAGTGTTTTGAGGGAAAAACATCCATGGCAGATGGTGATCATAAAAGCTCTAAGTGCACCTAGAGAAGGCACAATTCAAGCCGAATCAATCTACGGGGATATCATAATGCGCCCAACTCGTAAAGGGTTTAAGCCATCTGTGTTGGACAAAGGACAGGTTCTAAGGCAAAGAATTGCGTCGAGTGTCTCCTGTTACGATTTGTGGTGATCATGAAATGTTGATGCGGCGAGAAAATTCATCAACGATGCCTTAAAGACCAAGTCAACGATCGTTGCAGAGAAGAGTAGATCGCAGCCGTCGATGAAGGAGGTTTAGAATGAAGTTTAAATCTCGCCCCAAGCACAATGTCTTCCAGCGCGATTGCACGATGGTAAGGGGAAAGTACGCAAAAAGAAGCAAATCCATCACCAAACGCAGATATATTCAAATAAAAACATATCTTGCACAGAATGAAGGAATCACGGCATGTAGCAGCCTCACTCTCCCACAGAGAAGGTACTTTCAACGCATTTGGATAACAGTGAAGGAGTGTTTTGAGGAAAAAAATCCATGGCAGATGGTGATCGTAAAAGCTCTAAGTGCACCCAGAGAAGGCACAATTCAAGACGAATCAGTCCACGGGGATATCATAATGCGCTCAACTCATAAAGGTTTGAGCCATCTGTGTTGGATGAAGGGCAGGTTCTAAGGCAAACAATCGTGTCGGGTGTCTCCAGCTACGATTTGTGGTGATCATGAAATATTGATGTGGCGAGAAAATTCATCAACGATGCCTCAAATGCACTCTGTGCATATCAACCATAACGAAGGAATGTCTGAAGCAAGGAAAGTCCATCTATAAACTAAAAACCGCACCCAGCAAGTGCGATGGGATGTTACAAAGAATGCAATAGTCCACCATAGAGGCAAAAACGCGCTTGAGCGCGGAAAAGACAAAGCCCCAGAATGTCGCACGAAAGAAAATCGTCCACTACTGCAAAATCGCGCTCGAGCGCGAATCAACAGAGTCAACGAACTCTTTTCCGAAACATGAAATCCGTCAGAGCCTCCAAAATGCGCTCAAGCACAAAATGGTCAAAGACTAGGAATTTCTCAAATTGCAAAAGATCTAGCACATTCTGTAAAACGCGCTTGGGCGCATATTGAAGATAGTGAGGGATCATTTCAAAACAAAAAAAATCTATAGTGGGGCTGGACATGGGCTCTAAACACAACTTTATATTCGAAACTAGAAAATCCACAACTAAAATTTGAATTCTCCCTTCATGTTCGTGAATGTCTTAGGAAGTAATAAAAGACAGGGGTGATCATGAAAATCTTGGAAAAATAAAAATTTCCAGAATCTTGGAAATTTCTGAAATCATGAAAAAATTGAAAAAGTGAAAAATGGAAAATTTCAGAAAAAATGAAAATTTCGAGAATCTTGGAAATTTCCGAAATCATGAAAAAATGGAAGTCTTGGATAAAATAGAAAATTTCGAAAAACTAAAAATCTTGGAAAATTGGAAATTTCGAGAATCTTGGAAATTTCCGAAATCTTGAAAATTTGAAAATCTTGGAAAAATGAAAATTTCGAGAATCTTGGAAAATTCTGAAATCATCAAAAAGTGAAAAAAAGAAAAATTTCAGAAAAATGGAAGATCTCGAAAAAACGGAAAATTTCAGAAAAATTGGAAATCTTGAAAAAATTCGAAATCTTAAAAAATTTCTGAAATCATGAAAATTTAGAAATCTTGAAAAAATGGAAATTGATGCAGAGCCCTTGCTTCTCTACTCTATCCTTATAATAGTTTCCTCAATCCAAGGATACGGCCAAGGACCCTAACATCTTAACACTGACTCCACAAGGTGATTTGCACTTTGCTTATTGGGTTCCATATCCCCTTCAAACTATTGCTTCCAAAACCTAATCAAACCCTTAGGCTTTCCTTATGAACTCCAAGCGACCCTTAAGGCTAAAATGGCTTTCTTAGGCTTGATATGTTTTCCAAGACCCAAGGGACCTAAAGGGCTTCAAAATGGTGTTTTCTGGGCCAACATAACAATGTGATGTCCCCGAATTAGCAGGTTTTGGGAACCTGAATATGGTTAGCTCACCAGCGCGACCCTCGTGAGTTGACAGTTTGTTTTTGAGGGTCTCGGCGTTCAGATTCTATTTCTGGACTTTCTATTTTTAGACTTACTATTTATAGTAAGTCAGTTGGTGGCCAGTTACTATTTTTGGCAGTGCAGTTGAAGACCAGGTTGATTAGTTATTCTTACAATGGATGCAGAATTCATCATCAGAGGCATAATTAATATTAATTAATAACGATATGTTATTAATTAATAAATGGATTATAGTATTATAGTATTATTAACTTATTACTATAATATTTTTAGAAGTTGACATTTTGAAGACTGGATAACTGGGAATTGGTTTTAGAAACTCTTGCATCCAAGGAGTTATATATTCAGGCTTATTATGGAGTTGAGATATCGATTATCTTTTATTAAAACCCTTGGTCTAGAGACTTATTCTCATCTTTCTGAGCCCTTGCTGATTTAGAAGGGTCAAATTAATTCCGGAAGACTGATTCTTCCTTGAATTAATAATCAATTGATTGCTGGCTTATAATCAATTGAATTTACTCCTTCATACTGTACAACTGTAGTTGGAAGGAAGACGAAGTATCCATTTTATTGCAAGCACACTGAGGGTGCGATTTTACATTGCATAGTTACTGGATTGCATACAGGAGCATTGTCTGAATACGCTTTGTTCTTCTGGGAAAGGCACTTAGTGACAGCTAGGTCACGATACATACTGGAAACGCTAGCAACTGAGATCGTGGAATGAAGGCTGGCCGCAATTATCAGTCGCGCAAACACTGCCGAGTGCAGGTCGAAATCAACAAAACCGGCCGCGTGAGGAGTACAGGAGAACGTAGCCTCTAGTCTGTAGGCTGCATTAGGAAAACAGGGTGAAGGCTATGGGAACACGTGAGTGAACATAGCTGCGCCATTTGATAAGAGGCTCGACCTCTCTACACCAGCACACAGCAAGTCAGGGACCCCAATCGGGACCACAAGCAGTAGCCGCTGTGATATCAGGCTGTGTGGTCCAAAGGAGACGGCAGACAATAAAATCCTCCACTGGTGGAATTGCTTCATCGCGTGGGAGACAAGAGTTGGGAGCTGACGCCCATTTCCAGCCATTGCATTGACAAATTCAAGTTCCGCACTTATTTTTGCAAATACAATAAGTAATAAATGTTAGTATCATTTTCGAATTCTTCCTAGTTGAGATAAGAAAAGTTGAATGTATGGAAATGTCTATTTTGGAATTAATTGAATAAATGCAAGAAGGGATTATTCTGTGCTAGTTATTTTTATTTAAAAGCAAATTTCCAGTTAAGTTCAGTAGAGCCAATTCAGGCTCTTCACAGTGGTATCAGAGCGGGTTCCTGCTAGCCTGCAGGGATATCGGGTCCAGTTACTTTAATTTATTTGAGGGTAAAATTATGGCAGACGACAGGAGATTCATTCCTGGCAAACATTATTACAGGAGAGGCGCTTCACCTCCACCAAATGTGGATGATGCAGAGATCCAGTTTGGTACTATACTAGGTGATGATAATAATGCAGGTGGATCAGCAGGCCGGGCCGGGCCCACCGAGGCAGATATAGACAGGGAGGCTAGGGAAACCTTCAAAAGCTTAGCCGTAGGCCAGCATCATGTAGCTGATGTATTACATGAGCTGTCTGACACTTTGAGACGATTCAGTCTTTCCAGAGGTCAGAGCAGAGAGAGATCACGTGATGCTTCTGTTGCATCACATCGGTCACGGGCTGATGACCGGCACAGAGAGTATGAGCCTCGGACTCCGAGGCAGGAGAGAGCTGACACGACAGGTGATAGGAGAGATCCATTCAGGCCCCAAGGGCCCAGATTTATGAGGCCAGAGACTGACACCCCCAGTGTTGATGATGAGAATGGTCCCTTTGCTGACGACATAGTCTCACACTATGCCGAATGGGACGCCCTTCCCCCAGCCTTGAAACAAAACTTGAATTTTGACCGTTACCTAACTCAGAAACGAGAACATACTAGGGGAAGACCTGCATAGGATAGGCAGAGAATGGGGAATAATGATTTGAGACAGGTAGCTAGCAAGATAACGTTAGCACACTTTGATGGCAGCAGTAGGGTCACTGCTAGGGCTTGGATCCACAAGCTTGATACTTACCTTGCATTGCGTCCAATGACTGAAATGGATGCTATTAGATTTGCAGTTCTACACTTGGATGGATCTGCTCAGGACTAGTGGTATCACAGGCTTAGGTCATTACACCATGATCGGATCACCGTCTACCAGGAGTTTGTGGATAGATTAATTGAGCGCTTCGACAGGAAAGACCCTGAGATCTATTTTAGGGAGTTAGCTCAATTACGACAGATAGCCAACCTAGAGGCTTACATCAGCGAGTTTCAGCGTATTTCAGTGATGGTGTACGACATATCAGAGCGGAGGAGGGTGATGCTCTTCCTAGAGGGATTGGTTGAACCACTACGAGGATGGGTTAAA
>MU221055.1:3063-78140 GCA_018584345.1 Thuja plicata
TATAGCAGGATGGATGGATGGATGCTTCCCAACAGAGAAATTATTGGAGATATATAATTAACAATTACAGGTCTTGAGAGAAGGGTTGTGTCTAGATTCCATCGAAAATAGATTCATTTATGCAAAGATTTTTGAAAAATTAAAATTTTAGCAAGAAATTTGAAATTATAAGACCTATAATTAGTGAGATTTGAAATTGAAAACCAAATCAGAGGGTATTGTGGAGGAGGAAAAAATTATTCTACCCATGGATTCAAACTGGCAGTCATGGCTACCAACAATTTTTTCTCCTGCAATCCTCACAACACACCACTCTGCGATGGAAAATTCAGAGGGTATTGTGGAGGAAGAACAAATTCTTCTTCCCATGGATTCAAACTGGCAGTCATGGCTACCAACAATTGTTTTTCCTACAATCCTCAAAACAAACCACTCTGCAAAGACAAATTTAGAAGGCATTGTGGAGGAGGAACAAATTCTTCTGCCCATGGATTCAAACTGGCAGTCATGGCTACCAACAATTGTTTTTCCTACAATACTCAAAACACACCACTCTGTGATGGAAAATTTAGAGGGTATTATGGAGGAGGAACAAATTCTTCTTCCCATGGTATTGTGGAGGAGGAACAAATTCTTCTGCCCATGGATTCAAACTGGTAGTCATGGCTACCAACAATTATTTTGCCTGCAATCCTCAAAACACACCACTCTACGATGGAAAATTTAGAGGGTATTATGGAGGAGGAACAAATTCTTCTGCCCATGGATTCAAATTGGCAGTCATGGCTACCAACAATTGGTTTACCTGCAATCCTCAAAACACACCACTCTGTGATGACAAATTCAGAGGGTATTGTGGAGGAGGAACAAATTCTTCTGCCCATGGATTCAAACTGGCAGTCATGGCTATCAATAATTGTTTCATCTGTAATCCTCAAAACACACCACTTTGCAATGGAAAATGCAGAGGGTATTATGGAGGAGGAACAGATTCTTCTGCCCATCGATTCAAACTGGCAGTCATGGCTACCAATAATTGTTTTTCCTACAATCCTCAAAACACACCACTCTGCGATGACAAATTCGTATTAGAAAAAAAATAAAAGAATGAAGAACCTAATTCTGAAAGCTTTGGCAGAAACAAAAGGGTTCCAAGTGCCATACTTGGCAGTGCTGCTATTTTCTTGTCAAGTCCTGAAAAAATAATGTTTCATCGAATGTTTAATTTAATTAATTTTATTCAGACATGTTGTACAATGGAAGCAAGATTAAAAATATATCATTTTATTATCTAAATAATTAGTAATGAAAAAACATAGTTAAATTTAGGGTTTTAATGTTTTCACAATGAAAATGCTGAATGCAACCACGGGTAGCATAAATGAGGCAAATAGCTTGTAGGTTTTGATTTATGCCATAGGTTTTGGGTACCCAATTTTTTTGGGTACCCGATTAGGCTTGTTCTTTGGTGTCAGGTTTGCTTAGGTGTACTGACACCCAGGCCTACTAAAAAGTCAACAAGCACTTTCATGCACTTTTGGACGAGTGAAAAATGGATTTTTTTTACATCGCCACTTTTTGGCCCCCCATGATCTTTCACATACCCTTATACAATGTAGATAATAAAAGGAAGCCATCAAGGATTGCATCAAACATCCTAAAAATTCATGGCATCACACAACAAGACCTAGATAAATCTAGGGAAGCTAGAATTGCAAGAGAGCTTAAACAAACACCTACAGAAGTCAAGATAGAGAAATTAGATGATATGCATAGGAAGAAAAAGAAGAAGTCTGATGAAGTTACATCTGTTCCTTTTACTACTATTGAATTGGAATCCTCTCCACCTTAAGTTCCAAGGAAGATAACCATAAGAAGGAAGAAAGTTACCACAGGTCATCCATCCTCAAGGACTACAAGGAGCAAGGTAAAGAACACTCAAGCCCCTCCTGAGGTAGGATTCAGACCTAGTTTGACAGTCTTAAGAAAAATAATCATTAATGAAGGAAGACTAGATTCAATTTCAAATGTTTATTACAAGTACCAAGAGATAGATAAATAAGAGATACATTCTATGATTATCTCTCATATGATCAAGTTTAAAAGGTCAGTTTTGGAACTCAAGACAATCATTCTAGACAAAAGTATGGAACATAGTAGACCTATTGAAAAGGCAAGCAATTGAAGAGGTTATGAGGATTAGAGAAGAAACATTAGACAGTCTTCTCCCTATTTCCTCACATGATGAGAAGGCGATTCTGTTAGATTTGGTAAAACCTCATCTAAGAACCAAAACAAGAACTCTTCACATTATGAACAAAGAGTATGAGTTGGTTGGAAAGGAGACTGAAAGAACCTTTGAGAAAGTATTTTTGGATAGACACATGTATCCATCAACTGTGCCTATAGCTAAAGTGACTCCAGTCCCTTCTAAATAGGATAAAGAACCAAATATTCTAAATGTGCCTATGACAGGTCCACAGGATTCAGCACCCAAAGTTACATCACCCACTGATACAGTCAAGGATTTAGATGAAACCATTTTGATAAATGATGTTGAAATCACCATGTCAGCCTCAGAAAATGACTTAAATAAGTTTGAGGAAGCATTTGTAACCACTGAAGAAGTTGGGAAGGTATGCACTGATAACACTTCTTTGCAACAAGAACAAGTTCCTGGAAGAGAAACAATAGGTCAAGATGAAGAGAAAAAGGATGAACCTAATGAACAACCCTCTATGGAGATTGCAGTGAAAATTGAATGCATGGATGTTAGTCAAAATTCTATATTCACTCCATCTAGAAAACCATCAATCATTGTTGTCAAGCTTGACCCCTTACTCAACACACGTAGATTCTTGGGGAGAAGAAGACCTGATTAAAATCAGTGTATTAGCCATGGAGAAAGCCAAAGAGAATCAAGTCATCAAAAACCCTCTCTTTCCGGAGTCAGTGAACATTTTGAATGACTTAGTGCCAGCAGATAAGAAATTGGCAAATCTCCAGTCAGTGGATGATGTTGACAATATATTGAATTGCTTCAAAGAAAAATTCACAATTTTAGTAGAATCAGCTACTAAAACTGTAGAGGAGAAGTAAAAAAAGGAATGACTAGATGAACTAATAAAGAACTTCCAATTAGATCTAGACTCCTTGAAGATTGGTCAAACAATTTTGAAAGAGTTAGCAACAAAAGGCAGAAAGGTGATAGAAAATTGTATGGACAGGGGAAAATTCACCTCTGAGCACATTAAGAAGATTGAAGAAGCAGACATCTTGGTTGAAAAAATGAGGAAATCAGTTGAAACATCCTCCCAAGATATCAACATCTGCAACAACATCTATCAAGGGCAAATAGAAAAGATTGAAAAAGCCAAGATAGAGATTAGCAAGATAAGGACCAGACAGACCCAACTAAGAAATGCACTTGTGACCTCCTTAGCTATATTGAATGAGAACATCAAACAAATTGATACAACCATTGTCACATATGACCAAGGACCCTACAAGGATCCGACAAAGATGGAGAAGCTCACATATGCATTATGTGCCCATCTTCAGACTATTGATGCATTGAAGGCATTCTGGTAGCAAGAGATCAAGAATCTTCAGATTGCTTACCCAGATGTATACTCAGAGTAAGTACCTAGAGACTTAAAAATTTTGAAACCTTTGTCATTAATGTCAAAGGGGGAGTAGTGTATATAAGGAGTATGATATACATAAGCCAGAGTTATGATGTACATGTTTTTGTTGTTAAGCAACTTGGCCACATTCCTTTGTTTCCATTAATGACAAAGGGGGAGATTGTTGGAAAGTTGACACTCAGGGTGTATATGACTAATTTTGTGTTGTCATTATGGAAACAAAGTCATATGAATTTTTGATAGTAAACTTTGAAGATGAAAATTGGATAAGTATAGAATACGGAGCACTACAAGATATGCAGTTGATCAGAGCACCAGCGCATGTGCTTACGATGGATTCAGACTATGTACCTCCATAATTAAGCTTAATGATATGTAATTAAGCTTATTCTATACACACATGGTACGGTATGATAGCGTAGATGAGTTACAGGAAGATCAAGAGCCACTAGAAGTTCAGAAAACAGAGCATGAAGCGGACTTCTGATTTTGGATTAGCATATAATTTTTTTTTTTGTAATGGCCATGCACCTATTGTAATATGTTTTTAAATGTGTCTTTAACACTCATGTAAACATTCTTAAGCCAATTTTTTTAGAATCATTACGTATGTTGTTTTTTGGCCAACTAAGGTCTTGTTTTTGGTTGCATCTATTTAGGCATGTATATATATACTAGACATGCACTTTTGTATTAAGTGCAAGAGTGGAAAATATGCAGAACAGATATCCAGAAGTATAGTACACCAAATTAGTATGAGATAAAGCTCTTTAAGGGATTAGAGCATCAGCGCATAAATGGAACTGATCAGACAACAGTGTCAGAACAACAGTTCATCTTTTGATATAGTGTATATCTATTATCTAAAGGTTGTAGCCTTCATCCTATTGATTAGTGAGCTCTGGCAGTGAGCCAACCACCTTTAACAGGGTTTTGTAAAGACTCCTAACAAGGTCATTGTACTTGCATTTTAAAGACTACTCCTAACAGGGCAAAGGAACTCTAACAACTTTATAAGATTAGTACAATCATTTGTGGGTACTAATTCCCACCGAGGTTTTTCTCTGACCAAGTTTTCCCCATAATTATATCTCATGTTATATGTTGTTGTATAATGCTTCATTTTTTAGCTATTTTATTTAAGTTGAAAGTTTCTAAAGTAAGGATAATTAACAAACATTGATTCACTCCCCCCCCTCTCAGTGGTTCTAACAATGAAAAAGTTAAAGGTGAAAGAAAAGGATAAACCAAGTAATATGAGTGTTGTTCAGAAGATTAAAATAAAGACACAAGAGGTGAGTGTTTCTTCTATTCAAAAAGATACTAATGGAGTTGAGTCAAGCTTGGCTACTAAAAGTTAGGATAAAAGTATTCTTATTACTAAGCAAGACATTTTTGATATCAAGTATACTCCTCTTGACATGAGACAGTTAATTTCACATATCATAGTAAGAGTTCCACTTTTAGAAATGTTGAGGATTCTTGGACGCAAGGAGAAAAAATTGGCATGGATGAATAGTGTTTCTACAACAAGAGCTTTGAATTCAGAAAAGGACGAGAATAAAAGGGACAATAAGGATAAATCTGATGCAAAGGGAAAATAATCAAATGAGATTGTTTCTAAGATCCCTCATATCTTCTTAAACACAAATCATGTCACTCCTCCTTTAGGAATTGTGGACCCCTTCTTCTTAATATTGGTTATCAATGGCAAGATGCTCAAGAATTGTAGGATTGATTCATTTGCGTCAAATGTAGTCATGCCTGCAGAAATAATGAATTCAATGGGACTGCAGGTAGATACTCATCATGGGAGGTGTCAAGAAATGGATTCAAGAGAAGTGCATGTTTTAGGTACTATTAAGGCCTTTCCCTATACACTTGTTGCATTTCCATAAACAATCGTAGCAATGAGTGTCCTAGTAGTTTCTATTCCACCTCAAAATGGAATGTTACTATCTAGGAAGTTAAGTGCCTCAATGGGAGGGAGTATCCAATCTGATTTGTCCTTTGCAACATTTAACATAGCTGGTGAAAATTTCAAAGTATCTAGAGAAGTTAGAAGTCCCCATATGATTGAGGAGAATGAAGATGAAGCAATGCAATGTTTCTTGGATACTAACATTGGATCTTTTCAAGTACAAGACAAAAAAGATAAGAGAAATGTCCAACATATGTTGCTATCATAAGAGAAGGACAATCTTGCAGATATAATTGATCTATGGACAATGCACTTTGATTGTACAAACTCAAAGGAAGGAGCTGATGCATGAGTGATACTAATAGCTCCCAATGGTAAGAACTATAAGTTCTCATTTTCTCTGTTATTTTCTTGCACTAATAATATTGCAAATTACGAGGCTTTTCTTAAAGGATTGAGATTAGCTTCAAGACACAATATTAGTTGTATCAAAGTCATCGGCGACTCTAAATTAGCTGTTTCTCAAATAAGATCAAGATATGCTTCAAAGAACCACTAAACAATATAGGAATGCTTTTTGGGATGAAATTGAAAACTTTGATGCATTTGGCATTGATTGGATAGAAAGAAGTCAGAACAAGATTGCAGATCTTCTGGCTAATATTGCCTTGAAGCATGAATATATTAATTTTGTAGGAATCTCTAGTATAGAGGTTTAGTCCAGACCATCCATTCCAAACAATGCTGAAAATTGGTAAGTATTTGAAGATGACATGGATATTTTGAGATTCCTATCTTGTGAATCAAACTTTGGTGATAAGGAGATGAACTTTACTGGTTTTGTGGAGAAACTAGAGGGAAAATAAAGTATTCTTGGAAAGGAGGTTCTCCAATGAAAGTCAAATAAGGTACCCAAAGGTTTGGTTGTACTTGGAAGAGCTTTTGATAACAAATACAAGTATTTGCCAACAAACACAGTCAGTAAACCTCAGGAGTTGGAAGAGATAACCTTGCGGACCAATCAAGATCCTAAAAAGGTATATATTGGTAAGAAGTTATCCCCCAAGCTTAGAGATTCACTAGTAGATATTATTAGAAAATATAGACATGTTTTTGCATGGTCTTATGTTGATTTGAAAGCATGTAGAGAAAAGCTTTTCCAGCATGAGATTCCATTAAAAGAAGGCACCAAGCCTTTTACACAGAAGTTGAGACCTATTAATCCCACTCTATCACCCAAGATAAAAGATGAGTTAAAAAAGATGAGGGATGTTGGACTTATAAGGCCTATAAGGCATTAAACTTGGGTATCCAATTTGGTACCATTAAGAAAGAAGATTGGAGATATCAGGCTATGTGTGGACTTTAGATATCTAAATGTTAATTCTTTAAAGGAAAATTATGGATTACCCAACATGGAAGCAATGTTGTAAAGATTCACGGGGTCTGAAATGATGTCTACATTGGATGGCTTTTCAGGGTATAATTAGGTCAAGGTTAAGGAATCTGAACAGTTCAAGACTGTATTCACCACACCCTAGGGAACTTATGTTTATGTCAGGATGCCCTTTGGCTTGACAAATGTTAGAGCTACTTTCCAAAGAGCCATAGATGTGGTGTTTGTAGATTTCATAAACAATTTTTTGGCAGTCTATCAAGATGATGTTACTGCTTATTCAGAAAAAGAAGATCAACACTATCATCATCTTGTGAAAATCTTTGTAAGAGCACTAGAGTATCGAGTTTCCTTTAACCCAAAGAAGTGTGTTTTTGGGGTAACAGAGGGAAAGATTTTAGGACATATTGTATCTAAAGATGGAGTTAGAATTGACCTTGAAAGGGTAAGTGAAATTGATAAAGTCCCTCAGTCCAAGAATGTCAAGGGAATTCAATCCTTCTTTGGACAAGTGAACTTCTTAAGGAGGTTTGTTACAAACTTTGCAGAGACTAGTTTGCCAATCTCAAAGATGATGAAGAAAGGAGCCAAAGTGGAATGGACTCAAGAAGCATGTAGGTCTTTCTCAGATATCAAATAGGCTATTAAAAATGCTCCTATTCTGAGACCCCCTAATTATACCAAGCCACTTTATATTTTCTCCTTTGCTTCTTATAATACTGTTGTTGCAGTACTATTGTAGAAGAATTTAGAAGGCTATGAACAACATATTTCCTTTTTTAGTAAGTCCTTGCAGGCCGTAGAACTAAAATATAATATTATGGAGAAATAGGCTTATTCTCTGGTCAAGGTTGTTAAAGCATTTAGATGCTATTTGGTAGGAGCAACAATAACTGCTTATGTGCCAAGTCGTGTTGTGAAGGGCAATTTAGTTCAACAAGAGGTATCAGGAAGGAGATGTAGATGGATAAATAAGATCCAAGAGTTTAATATTGAAATCCATATTACTAAGTTGGTGAGAGGTCTAGGAATTCTAAACTCGTGGCTCAAAACAATTCAGATACAAATCACAATGATATGCTGGAAGAGGAGAAGAGACCTTACATTTGCGATATGGATTGTTCTGATTGGTACAAAGAAATTATTGGATACTTGTAGAAAATGGTGTTTCCCCCTGATATGAATAATAATTAAAAGAGAACAATTAAATTGCATGCTCTGAATTATGCAATAATTCAAGGACAAACATGGTGGAGGAGAAATCAAGGAGTATTGCTCAAATGTGTAGATCATGACAGAACTGAGGATCTCCTAAAGAAAATGCATGATGGTGCATGTGGTGGCCATTACATGGCTAATACTGCTGACCATAAGATTATCAGATTTAGTTTTTGGTGGCCAACGATCTCCAAGGATGCTCACCGATATGTTAGAAAATGTGATGCTTGTCAAAGACTCTCAAGAAAGCTCAAGTTTGGTGAGAATATTCCCTTGAAGCCTGTTATAGTAGAGATACCTTTTCAAAAATGGGGGTCATTCATGGATCCTAGTGGAAACTGATTATTTTACCAGGTGGGTGGAAGCAATTCCCACTAGATGAGCCACAAGTAAGGTTGTGATCAATTTCATAAAGCAAAATATATTAACTCAGGTTTGGTTCTCCAAAAACCATTGTAGTGGACAATGCTATGTGTTTTGGATCACAAAAGTTCACTGATTTCTGTCAGCAATATGGGATCTATATTTCTTACTCTTCCCCATATCACCTCCAAGGTAATGGTAAGGATGAATCCAGTAAAAAGAGCTTGATAAAAATTATCAAGAGAGTGCTGGATGTAAACAAAAAGGCCTGGGATTCAAAATTGCAGCTTTCTCTATGGGAAGATAGAGTAACAGTAAAAAATGCTATTGGATGTGCACCTTTTAACTTGGTTTATAATATTCATGCCAGATTACCCCATAATAATGTACTACAAATGTATAAATTCATTCAAACATATGATGATGAGTTAGAAGATGATATGAGAATTCGATTGGAGGATTTGATAAAACTTGATGAGTCAAGAAAGGAAGCACATGACCAAAGGTCATACTACAACTACAGTGCAAAAATTAGTTTGACAAGAGAACTACTACTAGAAAATTTGAATATGATGATCTAGTTTTGTTGTGGAACTCTAGAATAGAGGACAAAGGAAAAAATGTCAAATTTGATCCTATTTGGTTAGGTCCATTCATAATTCATGGCAGGTGGGGTTCTGATTGCTTTACTCTAAAGGACATAACTGGGATATTCTAGAATTGTCAAATCATGGGAAGTTCCTTAAGTTCTACTTTTCTTGAAGAAGATAAAATCCATGAACAAGTAAGTCTATATATATTCTTTCTTCTTTTTACTTTTAGCTTTAGGTTAGGTTTAATTTTCCTGTAGGTGGTCTGCTTATCCCAGAGTCCAAAATCCTTTCTATGCCTGCAAGAGGCACACATCCCTAGATGGAGCCACTATTAGCACTTGTAAAAAATTTTATAGCTCCGCAATTTTTCCTCTGGTCTATGCAAAATTTATTAGGTATCTGGCCTAAAGCCATAATTTCAAAATTATAACCATTTGTGAAAAAACTTTCTAAAACCCTAAAAACCTTCATGAGTTGTTATAAAATCAAGTTACTTTTTAGTAACTTAAGTTTCTTACGTCATCGATTTTAAGTTATTTTAAAGTGGGGCCACTTTATTACTTAAAACCCTTAGGTTTCATGTTTCCTAAGCCACACAGGGTTCACTTTAATTTTCCCTAAGTTAGGCCCTGTTAAACTTTAAACTTTACCTTTTACATCTGTCCAACGTGTCTTTTTTGATCCTACGGCCGACGTGATTCCTTCATCTAAAGATGTAGTTCATCTATCTATCAAGGCATCACGCCTATGTGACAAGTGGTAGATGGTGGGTCCAGATCCATGACAGAGGATAGAGGAGTTAAAGGAGGGCATGTCAAATGTGATCCAATGGATGGCTTAATGACTTAAATTCAAGTTGCGTAATATCTACTCATTAAGATGTCTTTGGCCGGACCGAAATATGTTAAATGATGTGATAAAATGCATACATTTTCATTTTCATTAGACAAACGATGTAATGGCTTAAACTCAAGATGCAATTCAGCTATCTATCAAGTGATTAAGCGGTGGTGACATGTGTCCTCCTGATGATGTGGGTTCCACTTGCATAAAGTTAACCGAAGATTAAAATGATGAAAAGTTTTGATAGATCAAACGGTGGATTAATGACTTAATGCAAAGATGATTTCATTGGTCCCAGGTAAAGAAAGGTGGTAAAGACACATAAAGTTTGATATGATCTAACGGTCGTCTTATAGGCTTAAAGGGAAAGTGCTCGAGATCTAACCATCAAGCAATTAAGCCAATCTGACATGTGTCCATGGTGGGTTGAGTGCAATGCCAAGGTAATGAAGTTAAAGTTTAGAAAAGTTACAAAAGATCCCATAGTCGACTTAATGACTTAATAAGAAAGACAAAGGATTTTAGTGATTAAGGCATTAAGTTGTGGTGACATGTGGCATTTTTTGACATCATGATCATGGGGCTGGAGAAAGGAAAAGATAAAGGGCAGGTAAGTTTGAAATGATCGTGCAATAAGCATAAAGGCTTAAGGTGAAGTTTATCTAGATCTAATGTTTAAGCCACCAAGCCTACGTGATGTGTGGCTGATCAAATATGAAAGCCCAAATAACTTAAAGGAAATCAACAGATATGTTTTAAACTTGTAATACAACTTGATCTTGACTGTCCAATTTCTAGTTTGCACCACCTGTGACCATTAAAACTATAATTTAAATATTTGAATCTATTCTCAGAGGGTTTTTGTAGTGATCGATAAATATCTAATCTCAGAGCCATAAGTGTTGTGATCTGATCTTATGGATTGACTCTGTAAAACTGTTGAAGATGAAAGGGATTCAAATTTGATATGTGGAGGTGCATTCAAGTCCAAAGTTGACAGAAAAAGTTTTATAATCAGAGGGATAAACTGTATAGAGCTTTCTGGTCTTTTCTCCATTTATGTGAGCTTCTTTCAGAGCTATCCTTCAAAATTTCTTGCACTTCAGTGTACCGCACTCATATCCATGGATTAGGACAAATTGATTGTATATCAGATTGTAAAGATTGAAGAGAAGAATTGAGGGTTTCAACTTGACATTAGAATCAAATACTTGCATTAATTGGTTGTAAACCCTAACCCTAAATGGTCCAAATCTTGTAGCATTCTTGTTCCTATAAAATAATATTCAAGACCATTTAGTAAGGGCTGGAGAATTAGGAAAGTCAAAAGCATTAGGCTTATACTTGTTTCTAGTCTAGGATATAGCATATGTATTTCAGATTGTATTAAGATATGATTGAAAGTTCTTTCATCTTTTTCATATTATCATATTGCATATTTCCTTGTCACACTGATTTAGGAACTATTTTCATCATACTTGATATAAGTGGTTTCAGATTTGAGTCTCTCCTTTGCGTTATCTATTGAATTGTAAGTTTTTTGGCTTACTGTATAAGTTCATTACGCGCGCGCGCGTGCGTGTGTGTGTGTGTGTGTGTGTGTGTGTGTGTGTGTGTGTGTGTTTATTCCATAAGTCTTTGGTCTTGGATTAATGCTTTGGATATTACATTGATTCTTCCTGGATATCTATTTAAGGATCTTGTAGTGTGTGATCTGAGATTTTTTATGTTTATGGCTTTGAATATTTTTCAATAAGGTATTTGAGCTTCATTATTGTATTTAGGATCTAGACCAATGGATAAGGCACTGATCTAGAATTAGTATTTCTATTGAGATACATATCTGAATGGTTTGGCTATATTCTGTCCCTAAATTTAATCAAACTCATCACCAAAAATCTTTACTTTAATAGTTTTTATTCTTCTTATCCAACCCATGGTAGTGGAGAGTCAATTAATGCTAGGTTGGCATTTAGTGCTTACTTACCATTCATCTATTTTTCAAATCCAGAAGTAGAAGGTGTTGTAAATAATTGAGTTTAGTCTAGATTAGGTGTACTCATCTTGATTTTGTAGAGCCGTAAGTGTAGAGGGCAGTCTTGTCCCTATAGTTGGTACCATTGTCTTGCAGAGCTTTCATATTTCGAGCTAACCACTCCTAACATTAGTTTCAAGGCATATTGGTGAATTTGGATAGCATAAACAATTTTAAATGCCAACAGATTGCAAGTACAAAGTTGAAAGGGCATGCATCCTTGTGGTGGGAACATCTCCATTTGGATTGAAAGAACAAGGGCAAAGACAAGATCAACGTATGGGATAAGATGATAAAAAAATTGAAAGGATATTTTGTACCTTATCATTACCAGATTATCCTAGTGAGGAGAATGCAAAGTTTGAAGCAGAAAGATAACTCGGTAAAAGATTACACTGCATAATTTTACAGATTAGACATTAGATCTAGACATGCTGAAGACGAGGTGGAAATAATAGCAAGTTATTTGAATGGATTAAGAAGTTCTATACAAGATGAGATTACCTTCGTAAAGATGGAGAGAATTGAAGAGGAATATCATTTTTCTCCAAAATCTGAGGAGAAATTGAACAAAATATATGAACAAAGGAAAAGAGGAAGAGGAAGTAGATTCCCTAGAGGAAGAGATGGATCTTATGGTGAAAATAATAGATCTCATCAGGACAAGAAAACCTAGACACACATCAAGTCAAAGGCAAGACCGAGTGTAAATCTTGAAGATCATTCTCTGGAAGAGGCAACTACTCCCAAGGTGGATATAGCAAAAGAGGGTTCCAAGGAACTTGTTATAATTGTGAAAAAGAAGGACATAGATATGTTGAGTGTACACATGAAAGAAAGAAAGTTGGTAGTAGAAGGAATGCTTTGGTACAAGAAGACTCACTAAATGAACTTGAGAAGTAAGGAAACCTAATGGTTAAAAGAATATGATGGAGCAAGAATAATAAGGAAGATCCTGTAAGGAAAATTTTTTTCAAGAACATATGCAGAGTTGCAGACAAAGTTTGGAAGGCAATTGTTGATAGTGGAAGCTTGAAAAATATGGTATCAGAGGAGATAGTGAGAAATTTGTAGTTGGAAAGAATGAAGTACCCGAAGCCCTATAAAATTTCATGGATCATGGATGAGCGTACATTAATGGTGAGTGAACAATGTTTTCTGAATCTAAAAATTGGAAAGTATTATGATAAGGTGTTGTGTGATATTATGCATATGGATTGTTGTCATATTTTATTGGGTAAGCCTTGGAAATATGATAGACATTCTATACATGATAGAAGAGTGAAAAAATATACTATTTGGGTTGATAGTAAGAAGAAGATTTTGTTGCCTTTGGTTTAAGAATCTATTGGTGAGATATGTACATCTGTGAAAGTTTTCTTGATGGAAGGTAAAAACTTTGTTAGGGATTTGAAAATGAATGATATCTATTATGCTTTGATTCCTAAAAAATTGAGTAACACAAAAGATAAAGTTCCTGAAGAAGTTGACTATGTTCAATGAGATAATTTTAGATAATGTACCTGATGGTTTGCCACCAATGAGAGACATTTGTCATTACATGGATCTTTTTCCTAGAGCTAGTTTTCAAAAAAAGGCACCGCACTGATTGACATCGACCAAGAATGAGGAACTCAACAGACAAGTTCATGAGTTGTTGAATAAGGGTTTGATCAGGGAAATTTTGATTTGATGTGCAATACCAACAATGTTAGCACCTAAGAAGAATGGATAATGGTGAATGTGTACTAATTCCAGAGCTATTAACAAGATAACCGTTAAGTATAGATTTCCTATACAAAGGATGGATGATACAATGGATTGTTTGAGTGGAGAAAAATATATTTTTTTAAATTGATTTGAAGAGCTGATATCATCAGATCAGAATCAGAGAAGGTGATGAATGGAAGACTACTTTCAAGAAAAAAGAAGGTTTTTATGAATGGTTAGTTATGCCCTTTGGTTTAAATAATGCACCGAGTACATTTATGAGGCTAATGATTGAAGTTTTGGACAAATTCTTGAATAAATGTGTGATTGTATACTTGGATGATATTATGATATTCAATAAGATCATAGAAGACCATTTGATGCACATAAGACAAGTATTGTAGAGATTGAAAGAGGAAAAGTTGCTGATTAATTTGAAAATTGTTCCTTCATGAAAGAAGAACTTGTGTATTTAGGATTTTTAATTTTAGCTGATCGTTTGAAGATGGATCCTAAGAAGGTTGAAGCTATACTTAGTTGGCCCACACCTGAGAATGTCAGTGAGGTAAGATTATTTCATGGATTGGCAGGTTTTTAAGGGAAGTTTATCAGAAATTTCAGTTATATTTGTAATCCTATGATTGAGACAATGAGTGGAGACAAAAGAGAATTCAAATGGACACATGGAGCTGACAAGAGTTTTGAGACTTTGAAATAAAAGGTTGTTGAATTACCTATGTTATCATTACCTAAATTCAATAAGGTATTTCAGGTTGAATGTGATGAAAGTGGAAGTGTAATAGGAGCTGTGTTGACTCAAGAAGGTAAACCTATTGCTTTCTTTAGTGAACCATTGAATGATCCTAAAAGGAAATATTCAATCTATGATGAATAATTCTATGCTATTGTTCAAGCTCTGAAGAAATGGGGACATTATTTGATTTCGAGTGAATTTGTGTTGTAAATTGATCATAAGGCTTTATAGTATTTGGGTAATCAGAATAAATTGAATCAGAGACATAATCAATGGGTAGAGTATATATAGAATTTCACATTTGTGACAAAGCATAAGAGTGGAGTGTCTAACCGATTTGTTGATGCATTGAGTAGAAGGAGACCTTTATTGACTGAAATGAGAATTGAGGTTCTTGGTTTTGATGATATGAAGCATTTGTAGGAAAATGACCCTATTTTTTTGAGCCATGGAGAATGTGAAGAGCACCTATTTCAAATCAGCCAAGTACATATGAAGATTATTTTATTCAAAAATATATGTTGTTCAAAGGTATTTAGTTATGTATAACGAGAAGATCAATGAGAACTAATCTAGTATAGGAAAAACATAGTAGTGGTTTGGTTGGATATTTTGGGAATCGATAAGACATTGAGTTTACTTAAGGAAAGGTATTTTTGGCCTCATTTGTATACAAATGTTCAAAAATTTATGAAAAGTTGTGGATTTTGTCAAGTTGCAAAAGGAGTAAGTCGGAATACTTGATTGTATACACTTATTTATGTACCTGAGTAACCTTGGAGTGATATAAGCATGGATTTTGTTCTTGGCTTACCGAGGACAATAAGAGGTAATGATTACATATTTTTTGTTGTGGATAGATTTTATAAGATAACACATTTCATACCATGTAGGAAAACATCAGATGCAGTGCATATAGTACATATTTTATTTAAGGAGATTGTCAGATTACATGGATTACCAAAGAGTATCATCTCTGACCGAGACAGTATGTTTGTTAATTGTTTTTGGAAAATGCTTTGGAAGAAGTTGGACAATGGATTGAAGTGTACTTCTACATTTCATCCACAGACTAATGGACAAACAAAGGTTGTAAATTGAAGTTTGGGTAACCTGTTGAGATGATTAGTTGGAGACACACTGAGTAATTGGGATTTGATATTGGCACAAGTAAAGTTTTCATATAATAGTTTAGTGAATAGAAGTACTAGAAAGACAGCTTTTGAGATTGTTAATGGAACACAACCAAGAGGTATATCAGACTTGAGAGATATTGCTAGAGATAGATCAAGAAGGTAAAAGAATTTTGAAGTTGGTGATGCAATTACGGTTCATTTGAAGAAAGGCAAATTTCCTATTGGGACATATGGTAAATTGAAGATGAAGAAATTTGGTGCTTGCAAAATATTAAGAAGATTTGATAGTACAAATGCGTATGAAGTAGAATTACCTGATGACATGGATATATCACCTATATTTAATATTTCAGACTTGTATGAGTATCATCAACCTAATGAAGAGGTGACCATACCGAGTGATTATCCAAAGAAATGGATAGAGGAAGTTGAGTGGATTTTGAAACAAAGAGTTGGCAGAAGTACACGAGGAAAGGATTACATGAAATATCTGGTAAAGTGGAAGATCTGAATGATTGAGGACTCAGCATGGATTTCTCAATCTCTGTGGGATTCAATTCAGATTGTACCTAACTCATGATTTAGGAATCATTTATTTTAACCCCAGGTGTCTAATTCAGGAACATCTTTGGCTCTTGGCAATCCTCTATCAAACAAAAATATGTTTGTTTTGGTTTGGTAGCTTGTTGGAGGCTTCTTGGTAAAGTTCTCGGTAACTACTTTGCTTGGTCAGTTGAAGGCTGGTTGTTTCACCCCTCGGGCTCAGTTACTTGTTTTGGCTGGCTTCACCGATGGGGTCTTGGTAGTTGTTCTTGTTTGCTCGTTAATTTCACTGACGGGTCTTTGTGCTCGGTAGTCTTTCTCAATGAGTTGGTTTTTGGACGTTGGATCTTCTCATTGACGTATGCATATAATTTATGTAGCGTAATTAGTGTTGGGGTCTCTCATTGGGATGTGTTTGAACCAAAATCTGGGTCTTTGTTGTTTCCTATGTTGGATCTTTGGGATATTTATTAACGACCACTTTTTTGGTCTCTTGTATAAATTTAGTCTATGTTCTTAGTTTTGGAGAGGAGTTACAGGTAGAGAAATTTTGGGAGAAAGATTAAGAGTTTGAAGATTTGGATCGTAGGTCTATGACCTTGCATGTTGCAAGATTATTCTGTAAATATTTGAATATATATGGCCGTAACTGGGAAGGCCTTACAGTCTGACCTGTATAACGTTTGATGAAATAATAAGAATATTCTACTTTATTTCTCTCCCTTCCTATGTATGTTGCTTCCAAGTTGGTCTACAAGATAGTTTGGATAGCTAGGAGTGCCTTAGGCTTGGTTGTCCTGGCTCTCTTTGCGTCAATTTTCCAAGAAGGCAATGGCATGGTCAATAGGCTGGCTGCGATGGGTGGATTTATGGAATCTGTCCAAATTTGGTTCGCTGCCCATGAATTAACTTACTTAGCACATGAGAAGAATGAAAATGATATTGCAACTCTTGACAATAATCGTACCTTTCCCCCATGAATTTTATATGATGGGATTTTATAATTACCCTTTGGTTGCAAGATTTGAGATAAACATCCTCATTTTTCTCATTGTTTTCATTGCTATTTCACCCATTTTCATTCTCTGAACTCTGCTACCAGTGTTTCAATGGGGGCGATATTATTAAGTCAGAACCAAATTCTTGCGAAGATTTTAAAATCAATTCCTTCATCAGGCCTATTTGAGAGGCTGGGCATGTGGACCAGTGTGATGAGGGTATGAAAGCCTTTAAATGGGAGTTCTCTGAGAAATTTTTTGACTCTTGGGACAATGTGAAGGGTGTGATTGAGGTGTTTCCTTGGTGTTTTATGTGGAGACCAGACCGACGACTATGTCTTTTGTTGCAGAAGGTAAGGCCATACCCAAAAAATCTAATGCCCACTACAAGAAGGATATCAAGAGGTTTCTTGGCCTTGATGAAAGTTTCCCAAGGTTATCAAATGAGTTCAAAAAAGAGGAGCACCTAGGAAATTGGAAGAATGTGCCTATGGTGTTGATAAAATATGTCACCCTCGAGGGCAGGTTCAAAAGTTTTCATTCCCATCACTAATACATTTGGTACCAAATTGCAACGGCAGTGCCGTTGCAATTTTTCTGTCACAACCTTGTCGTTGTCGCAATTGAGACGGTCTGTCATCACAATTGCGACAACGACAAGGTTGTGACAGAAAAAATGCAACGGCACTGCCGTTGCAATTTGGTACCAAATGTATTAGTGCATATTTTCCCTATGCTTAATCACTTCCCTCATAACATTAAGCTAAACTTTTCATTTTATATTTTTTCATCCCTATCTCAGTAGGTTGCTAAATGTAAAAGTATTGGGGCACCCTTCTGTATCAAGGGCTTATTTTTCTCTTATATAATTTTCTTCTAGCTCTAACCCCTCAGGCTTGCCCTATTCCATTTTTAATTATGGATATGAATAACCCTTTAAATGGTATGACCGGGCCATCCTTTGCTAAAGTTTTTTCATCTCCCTGGTCAAGTAGGGTTAATCCCCTTAGAAAGCTATCTATATAAGGCCCTTTGTATTGAACACACTGAGGAACAAACAATGGTTATGTCTGAGTATTCATCTTCCTCATGGTCCACTAGGTTAGAATGAACCCCTAAGAATATTATTCCTAAATCCCCCAGTCTCTCCCACAACCCCATGTCCTCTGGCTCTATCCCTCAAGGGTACACTAGTGACCCTAAGATACCTCATAATATCTTGACACTTAGTTATGTTAAGGCCAACCGAGTGTATGAAACATCATAATTTGGCTGGATTGGGAGAAAGGTGCATGAGTAATGCATTCAGTACAATAGTCAGAATGTCATTATTAGGAGGTTGATAACCTAGCTCCACCCAACCAGTAAAAAGATCAATAGACTCAAAGTGGTTGTCAAGGCTGTAGCTGAGGTGGGGGATTGTTTGCACAATAAGGGGATGGAAATATTTGGGGGGTGAGAGACGATCTGGCAGAAAAATTGGTTAACTTGGAGATTATAGAAGACCAAATTTGTGAACTAAAATCCCTTATCCCCTCAGAGGAGAAGAAACATGAAATGATTAGTGCCCTAGGTTTAATGTGAAAATGAATCTGTCTCAGGTAAATAAAAAGTTACAATTTTTTCTGGCTTTTAGCAAACAAATGACAGAGACGACAACCTATTCCTTCTCCATTCTACGTGAAGAATTGGAAGAAAGGAGAGCCAATTGAAGGAAGATGGTGGAAATTTTACAGGTGGCTATGCTCTCAGGCAAAGAAGGCAACTCTTCGGATGTTGATGATATTGTGCGTCCTCTCAAGAGGACTTCTTTTCTAGACAAGCCCAAGCAGCTGAATGGAGATTAGATGGGGATTAATTTTCCCTTTGTTAGTTTCTTGTGATTCGTCTTGTCTCTAGTTCTTTTTGTTACTGGTCCTTTTGCTGGTTGTTTTATTTTGGTCTCTAGTTGAATTCATTTCTTGTGAATTCCTTTCGAACAATCTTTTAGACTTGATGTTATTTTGCTTGTCAGGTTCAGGCCATTGACTAAACCAACACTCCAAAAGATTTTCAATAAGTCAATTAATTTTAATTTTACCTATAATAATAAGAGTTTGGTACTCAAATCCTAAAAAATAACTTCAATCATAACGTACCAAACATAAACGAACATTTATTTTCTTCCTTCAAATCGTTATGCAATTATTTACTTCTTAAATTTTACATATTAAACTTCCCTCTTATGTGTTGAAATTTTCCAATCTAGTTTCTATTGGACAACAGGTTAATGCAATTCCTTGAATCATTTTAAACACCGATGTTCCCCTTATTACACCAAGGTCCTACCGGAACATGAACCCCATTTTAAGCTCTGAAGTGCAACCCCTTTCTCATCACTAGCCAAAAAGAATAAAGGCAGGCCTGATAACCATCGGCTCGGGAAACGTTAAACGGCAAACTAAAAAGCGTAGCTTAGGAAGGGGACACCGAAAGTTATATATATATATATATATATATTTTTTTCCTTTGAGGTTAAGTTTGCTGATAGCCACGTTTATCGGCTATAAAAAGTATTAACTCCCCACTAGGCGGCAAAAAGACAATAACCCAAGTGGCGAATAGATTTAACAACATCAAATCAATGAAAGAAATATCCTCAAGTTTGCTAGGGTTTTCCCCATTAATCCTAACGATATGGAGAGCATTTTTTGCTTTTGGCTTTAAGGAAGCGAACAGGGGGGAAATTGGGAGGCGGTGGCGGCTATGCTCACTGGTTCTAGAGTTGCGTCTATTGATGAAGCTGTAAACAACCTCAGCTATACTTTTTTCTTTTCTGTGTTCATTTTTTGGTTTGTAGTCGCCAAGAATGGTAATGATTGGGGTTTTGAAGAGACTGTTGATCTGCAGGATCGGCTTGAGCAAGGAAAAGTGGCGGTCGAGGCATAGGCGAGGCGAGTTATTTAGCTTGGCTCAGGGCGAATAGAGGGTACACCTTAAGGCCGTGTTCTGTTCGGAACATTAATGGGTATGTTTCCTCCTATTATTTGTCTGTTCACATTTGATTGCTATAAAAAAATTAACACTAAAATAGAACATCTAGAACGGGCTTACATTATGTGTTATGCAGATGATTATATACGAGGGTATACTCTCCAGCAAACAGGTTTGTTTTATAATGTATATTCAATATCGGAGGATCCCTACATTAGACACCCTATTTGTTATTTTTTTAAGCAAATACACCTAGGTTTGCTTGGAATATATAAGCTGGATAAAAAATGCAAAAGTTTTCTTCAGGTTCTGCACCGTCTTGCGAAGAGGAGGTATTTCAGTATTACTTGTTCTCGTCTTTGCTTTGTTTACACGAGTGTTAATAGGGCTTCAAATTTGAAATCAAAATCCTATTATATTAAACCTTACTGTAGGTGCAGATATAGATCTATATGTATGCTTACCAGCACAGGGCGAGGTTTCTGTCTTTTTAGTCATTCTCTGTGCCTTACCACAATAAACGGTCCACAGATTCCCGTAGTCTACTATTATCAATTTTCTGAGGCAATATAAAGGAAATGTTACAATGGACAGAAAATCAGAAACATGTGTAGAAGGTTATGGTGCTCAAATTTTCCTGTAGAAATAATTTCTACCAAAACTTTATAGCATTTGAGTTGGTTAGAACACAGGAATCTTGTAGAATATATATATATATATATAGTAACGTTTCCTTTATATTGCCTCAGAAAATTGATAATAGTAGACTACGCGAATCTGTGGACCGTTTATTGTAGTAAGCCACAGAGAATGATTAAAAAGACAAACCATATATATATAGCAAGCAACTAAACTACTTAGATATTGAATACCCTCGAAGATAGGTTTTCCTCACTCAGTACTTGGGAAAGAATTAAATGTTACATTTTTACATGTACCAGAACAAAATATAACCATTATCCATATCCTTCCTTAACTCGGATAGCAACAATTAGAGCAAATTTCTGTTCTGATATCAGCGGAACAAATTTCATGTCACGTTGCCATAGTAGTATAATTGCATTGCATGCCCAGATTATGAATATAACTACTTATTGGTCCCAAAATTTCGCACAACAATTTCTTTTCACAAATATATTTGAAGCATAGCATTGGCTTATTGAAAGCTTCACACTAATATTTCAACACCTTTTGAAAGAGGAAAAAGAATACGTGCGCATGATAGTGATCATGATCACTACCATTGAACCCAGAATACTGTCAATAATGCTTCTCGTAGTGAACATAATCACTATGATTGAATCCACAGTACGGTCAATAATGCTAGGGACAACACTAGCAACTTGGGACAACACTAGCAACTAGGGACATAAACATCATTTCCGACACACATTCTAACATTTATAGCAGTTTAAACACAACAAATACACAACCTCCCAAGGGTATCAAGAACTACAAAGGGGGAGCGAGAAGGGAGGAACACATTTGTGAGAATTATGAACAATAATTCACATACAATACATTAAACATACTCCACAATACCACCATTTTAACCGCTGTAATCCAACACCCAATTATTAGTTCTTCAACACTTACTGACTCATCCATATCTCTTTAAATAATTCATAATGGTACACCCACCCAATAAAATATTCTACACATTTTTACGCACTCATATCTTTCCAAATAAATTATAAGGGCAAACTTAAAGAACAAAATCTTCCACACTCTTTCGCGGGCCCATATTTGTCCAAATAATCTTTAACAGTACTCATACCCAATAGAAATTATTTCCCACAATACCTCTAACCCGGTCAAATTGAAACACTTATTCAGACACCCTCATGCCTTTAAATATATCATAAGGGTACACTTAACCAAAAAAATCTTCAACAGATTTTCATACACCCATATCTTTCCAATTTAATCGTAAGGGCACTCTTACACAGCAAAATCTTCCACACATTTTTGCAAACCCATATTTGTCCAAACAATCATAAGGGTACTCTTAGCCAATAGAAAGTCAGCTAAATTGGAACACATGGAGCACATAGAGTTCTCTCATTGCTGTAGAAGATGGTACTCCAACTAGTGGCATACTGAAAACATACGACATTGACAACAAAAAAAATAAAAAGTACACAATTGTATCAATAGTAACAACTACAATAGCTCATAAAATATTCAACCAACCACACATAACAGTTTCAAATAAATCTAAGCAAACAAGACAAGACTGTAGATTGAATTAGCGACAATAAATGAAGTACATTGGTGTAGTTCAATACACCCCTCTTCCATTTTTTCTCTAATTTTGAGCATTCCCCTTTCTCTTATAAATTTTGTATGTCAAGAATAGATTCTCAAGAGAGCAAGCTGCAATTTAAAATACATCTAAGAAAACAAGACAATAGTGTATAGGTAAATGAAGTACATTGGTATAGTACAATACACCACTTCTCTTCCATTTTTTCCTCTAATTTTTAGCCTTCTCTTTTCTCTTATAAAGTTTATGTCTCAAGAATAGATTCTTTAGAGAGCAAGCTGCAGATAATTATATGTTAAGTTGGATATATTGCAACAAGAATAAATTGCAAACAACTTTATTAATCCCCTGCCAAAAGAAAAAATTGAGTATATGAAACAGAGGTTGGGGTGATATCCTTTTCATCTAGTTACGAAGGAGATACATTAATTAGAGTATGATCATCAATGCATTGCATTACAACTTTGATGATTGCTCCATAATTAATGTCCAAGGGGGAGAATCAAAATAAGGGGAAGCAATAGATAAGGGGGAAAACTACATTAGCAAGTTATTTCAATGCAAGGTTATCATTAATTAAAAAGTAAGAGATGGTTGGATTAATTGGACGTCAAGATAGAAAACACTAGTCCAAGAAGGAAATCAAGAGGAAATCATATTGGTATATGATGATCAATTTTACATTTAATATCTATGTGCTTAACTTACATTCCATTATAGTTTTCATGCTTCAATTACGTCAGCCACTCACTCTCACTCACACTCACTACATCTTTGAAATTCTACATTCTCGACAATACATTTAGCGATGTCCTCTATTGTAGATTTGCCTCATCTTGATTTGGTGGTGCATCTTTCTTCTTCTTGTGGGGTTTTTGTTAGCCTGATGCTAGTTATGTGGTGGCTGTATTTGGGCTTTAACTATGCAGGATCTTGAGCTAGATACTTTATTCCTAGGTGCCTTTTCTGCTCTTATGATGTTGGTTGTTATTACTCCTCATGGCTCCTTTGGATCCAAACAATGGGATTCCTATCTATTGTTTCTTTAGGTGCCTTCAAATTAAAAGAAGGGTAATTAAGCATGGCATGTTAACTAAGAAAAAAATATTTTCTACTACCTCACTAGTGATTCCTCTTGGCGAAACAATGTTGTATTTTGATGACTTATTCCAAGTACGTCTTAGTTTGTAGGATTTAAAAAAATAAAAAATTAGACCTTTTATTCCCAATTTGCATTGATGGATTTAGGAGGTTTGGTCTCCTATGATTGAGGGTAAGATAGTTATTTACCCTTCCATTAGAGATTTTTTTTCTGTTGTGCTTTGATTATGAGATGATCAATTGGCTTTTCTTAATGGTGGGCCTTTGTGGTTAGATTCACATCCCTTCCATGTGCACCTATTGGTGTCCTCTTTCAACCCTTTGAAATATTGAACATATATTTTTCTTCTGTGACTAATGTTGCCTTTTAGAGGTGTCTTATTAGACCTCTATATTTTTGGTAATGAAGCTTATGAGGCTTTTGGTAGTACTTTATGTAGATTCTTGATGGTCTATCAACATCCTTTAGCTCTCAAAGAGGATGTTTTAATCTCTATCCAAGTCTTCTATACTTAAAAATTATTGAAGACCTTCCAATCACATGTCACTAAGTTTCTTCTATACTTAATTAGGCACTTAAATTGAAGGGTCATCATCAATATAAGATTTGCAAGGAGATTGATTTAAAGGTATGTTAGGCAAGATCTGTACTGAAATGAGAGCAGATTTATCTCCAAAGTTTGTTTTTGAAAAAGACATCCAACTCAAGATTAATACCATTACAAGTTAAATAAAAAGAACCCATGAGTGAGTAACCAAGTAGTTACTAACTTATGGCTTCTTCTTTTTAAACTTGAAATGTTATTGAGCCTGGGTTGAATATTGCCTTCACTCACTAAGAAACTGGGGAGAGAAATCTTATTGCAATTATACACAAGTCTTTCCTAATATACCTGAAACAATCCCCCTTTTACTCTTGTAATGACGATAGACCCTTCAATTCAAGTACCAAATGTCAATATCCTTAAGATCTCAATTAAGAAGAATAGCTCTCTATCCGAGTGTTCTATACTGGGAAATTATTGAAGATCTTCAAATCACTTGTTATGAAGTTTCTTCAATTTTTCATTAGGTACTTAATTTGAAGGCTTGTCATCATTATGAGTTACAAGGTGAATAAATTTTAGGTTTACTATGCAAGATCTTTGTAGGATTCAGAGAATATTTCACACCCAAGTTTCATGGTGGGAATAAGGAAGTTTCTTGGTGGGAATAAGGGACAATGTAACTTTGGATCAATACCATTATGAATTAAAGATAAAGAAGCCATGAATATCATTATGAATTAAAGAGAAACAAGCCACCAGTCAGTAACTTCTTCTCAAAGGAATCTTAGGTTAAAGAAATTGAGCTTTGAGAGTGGTACATGAGCACCTAGGCTAACTCCTAGCTCTAAAGTTTTTGATGTGGCTTGTACTTACCTTAGCCAATTTGGGAGCCTTTTTTTTGGCCTTAGAAGGTCTTTTTGGTTAGTTTCAAGATAGATTAATCTAGGATCAATCCATTCTTGTAGTTTTGCTTTTGTTAGTGTTTAGTGCTTTAGAAAGCCTAAACGTGAGAATTTGGGGTCTAAAAGCCTAGAAGGCTTAGAAATGTTTAGTTGTGTGCCAAAAATGGCCTCTATGATGTTTCTACATCATTTTTGATAGGTTAGAGGTCATAGAGATAAGTTACATGCAAAAATCAAAAAGTTGTCAAAATGTTGCATGACAACATTTGCACCTTTGCAAAGTTGCATGGCAACATTGACAAGAAAAGATGTTTTTTGATGGTTGTGGCTTGTTGGTTGTTTTAGTTTCCTATAATCATAATAAAATCATATTTAGCCACGAAGGATCCCATTTCTAGAGGTTAGAGGATGTGGTGTGAGGATTTGAAATTGCAAGAATAGCTTTGTTTACTGATTTGTATGCATAGTCACCTACTTTTGTGAGTTAGTGTTTGTAGGTGGATTGATTTGCAAGATCTTGTGTTGCATTCATGTTGTAGAGATAGTTACAATCATATTTTTTTTAATTAGAAGTTTATGTGAGGTCATTTGATTAGTCTTGTAATTCTTCTATAAGTTGTATAGTTGTTGGTGTTGACAGAGCATATTTGAGAAAAATGGCTTCTCCATAGAATCAAACCGTGCATTCCATCATGGTCTAGAGGAATATGGTAGGGGATCCTCTGTATAGTATAAATATGAGTGGAGGAGTTTTGAGAAGCAATTTAGCTATTTTTAGTGGCAAGCCCTAGGCGAGTCCTATGCACTCGGTTAGGAGTTTGCCAGTGAAGTAATGGTTTTTGATTGTAGGGGAATGATTGGAAGGATAAAACCAAGCATGGTTTTGTGAGCACAAAGGTCCTATAGATACCTCTTAGCAAGATTAGGCATTATTCAATCCATTGAGATACAATTTCAAGTAGAAATCACCAAACTGCACCAGAATAGCCCAATTACCCATATTGGCCCTTAATTCTAGCGATCCACTCTATGAAGACCCTAGAACCTAGAACCCTAAGAACTACAAAATATTTAATGTCTTACAAAAGGGTATCAGAATATCAACCTTTTTTTGGGGTTTATTTGGGAAATTTGAGAAAGAAGTGTGAAAAACTAGCTGATTAGGGCTAAATGACTATTAGGCCTAAAAGACCAAATTCACTAAGGGTCTTAAGATCGTTTGGGAAATTCTTGATGCCCTATCCAAATTAGATCAAGTAGAGTTAAATAAGTTTCCCAAGCATGGATTACACCCCTGCAACACTTGTTATGAAGAGGATCAACACTTGTTTTGAAGAGGAGTTGATAAAGCACTGGGACTCTGCCAAGAAGGAGCAAAGGATTGAAGTGAACTTTGTTGGTATATACCTCTAAGTGAAGCACAAAAGTTACCAACTCATAGAGTGGTGTTGGAGAAGTCCTAGAATAGCTAAGAAAGGGATTGAAAGATCCTGGAAAGATCCTAGAAGAGAGGGTAGGGTCTTGTGAAGGCTAGGAATAGTAAGAGTCCTAGCTAGGCTTGTACAAGCACACTAAGGGCGTAGCTATCAGATTGGTATCAGAGCTAATAAGATTTGGCTTGTAGTGAATGTTTCAGCCAAAAAAATAAATAGGAGAGTCTACAATGGTGACTAATGCATAACTTGCAAAGAAGGTGGATTAGCAAGAAGAAGAGAATAGATTGCTCATAGAGAGATTGGCCAAATTAGAGCACAAATTAGACCAATGGAGGAAAAGGCTGAAGAAGTCAAGGAGAAAGTGGAAGGAAAACACAAAGAGGTAGCAATTGAGGATGAGGTCCCTAAACCAGACCCTGTACTCACAGAAGAAACATTATTAAAAGCATTATAGGCTTTAAGTGGGAAATCATTGGAAGGAATTCCATTCTTTAGTGGGAAGATGGAACCAGAGGTAGTGCTTGATTGGATTGAAGGACTTGAGAATCACTTTGAGTGTGATGGTATAACTAAGGCTCATAAAGTAAAGGTAGCTAAGGAAAGACTTAGAGGGTCTGCACTCACCTGGTGGAAATTTATCCAAGATGAGAGAGAGAAATAAGGAAAGAGATCCATTGCCACTTGGAAGGCTATGGTATCAAGAATCAGAGATGCATATGTACCTGAAGACTATGAAATTTAGTTACATAAAACAAGACAAAGTTTGAGACAAAAAGAATTAGATGTTAAATTTTACATGGAAGAGTTTCAACAACTATGTACAAGATCAAGATTTGGAGAAGATGAAAGTGTGAAGGTAGCTAGATACCTCAATGGTCTAAGATGGACTATCCAAGATGAGTTGAGTCTCTTGACTCCTACCACTATTCAAAGATGCCACGAACTTCAAGTTAAGGTGGAAGAGAAATTGAAAAAGAAACAAGATGCAAGTAATACTAGAGGCAAAGGTAGAGGAAGAGATGGCTGAGGCCAAAGAAGTGGATATGGTGGTAGAAGTTTAGAATACAAGACTCAAGGAGAGACTAATCTGACTGAATAACAAGAGGGAAGCTCAAGAAGAGGAAGCTTCAATAGAGGAAGATGCTCTAATACTCATTGGAGAGGAAGAGACAATAGCCAAGGAAGAGGTTCTTACTTTTCAACTATGAAATGCTATCATTGCAACCAAATGGGGCACCCTACCTATAGGTGTCTAGAGAAAGGATCTACTTCCCAAGGAAGTGCTAAGAGAGTAAATTTTGTACAAGAGGATTCTAGTGGTGGTAACTAACACCCTAAAGTACCCATAGAGTTAGAAGAAAGAGAAAATATGATGATAAGAAGAACACAGATTAAAGATCCAGTAAGAGAAGAGCCAAGCTAGAGAAGATCACTATTTAGAGTGAAGTGCAAAATGATGGGTATAGTGTGTAGATTCATCATAGACTCAGGGTCTACTGACAATATTGTGTTAGAGGAGGCAATTAGTAAACTGAAGATGAAGAGGATTCCACATAGTAATCCGTACAAGGTTACTTGGTTGAACAAAAGACATGTCCTTGTGAATGAATAGGCATGTGCAGACTTCTCAATTAGAAGATATAAAGATAAGGTATTGTGTGACATTCTACCTATGGATGAATGTCACCTTTTACTAGGAAGGCCATGGAAATTTGACAGACAAGACATACATGATGGAGCTAAGAATGCATATTCTTTCAAGAAAGATGGTGTGACTTTCAAAATCTAGTCATTATTGGAAGAAGGAGAAGTAGAGCCCACAGACCCTAATGTTCTATTGGTGAGTGAAAAGGAGTTCCTACAAGCTCTAGAAGAAGGAGAGGGAATATAATTTGTTTTGGTTTTGAAGCCAAAGGAAGAAGATGCAGAGAAGACAGTAAAGAAGATAAAGATTCCTTTGGAAGTACAAGAGTTGCTTAATGAGTACATGACTGATGGACAACCAAGAAGCCTACCCCCTAAGAGAGCTATTAGTACCCAAATTTACTTTATCCCAGGAGCTACCCTACCTAACAAGTCTTCTTATAAGATGACCCCTCAACAAAATGAGGAAATTGTGAAACAAATCCAAGAGCTCCTAAACCAAGGACTCATTAGCTAAAGTATAAGCCCATGTGTTTTTCAAACCATCTTAGCACCATAAAAGGGAGGAACTTGGAGACTATGCACTGATTCTAGAGTCATTAAACAAATCAACATTAGGTATAGGTTTCCTATTCCTAGGATAGAAGATCTAATGGACTGTTTAGGAGGAGCAAAGTACTTTACAAAGATTGACCTAAAGAGTGGTTATCATCAAATTAGGGTCAATGAGGGAGATGAATGGAAGACTGCCTTCAAAACCATAGGAGGTTTGTATGAATGGCTTATGATGCCATTTGGGCTATCAAATGCCTCAACCACATTCATAAGGCTTATGAACGAAGTACTCAAGGAATACATTGGTTAGTTTGTTGTAGTGTATTTGGATGATATTCTAATCTTTAGTAGGACAAAAGAAGAACACTTAGACATCTGTAAATTGTGTTTAAGAGACTGCATGAAGAAAAGCTAATGCTCAATTTGGATAAGTGTGAATTCCTAAAGCATGAGCTAGTGTATCTTGGTTTTCTATTGTCTCATGGAAACCTTAAGATGGATCCAAGCAAGGTAGAAGCCATCATCAATTGGCCTACCCCCAAAACTACAACAAAGGTGAGAACCTTTCATGGCTTAGCTCTATATTAAAGGAAATTCATTAAGTAGTTTAGTGTTATTTGTGCTCCTATGCTAGACACCATAAACGGTGGGATGAAAACAAATTTTTTATGGAATGAGAAAGGTAACCAAGGATTTCAGTTGTTGAGGAAGAATATTTCCACTCAACCCATCTTAACATTACCAAGTTTTGAGAAACTTTTTATAGTTGAGTGTGATGCTAGCAATGTTGCTATTGGGGCAGTTTTAAGCCAGGAAGGGAAACTAGTGGCTTTTCAAAGTGAGAAGCTCAGTCACGCAAAGAGGAAGTATTCTTCCTATGACTTAGAGATGTATGCTCTAGTCCAAGCACTAAGGAAATGGAGGCACTATTTGCTTCCCAAGGAATTTGTGGTGTATTCAGACAACCAAGCACTTAGTATTCTAAACTCCCAAGACAAGCTCAGTCACAAGCACATGAAATGAGTGGAGTATTTGCAGGCTTACACCTTAAACATCAAGCATAAGAAAGGATTGTAGAACAAAGTAGCCGATCCACTTAGTAGGAGATTTCTAACAGTACAAGAAATACAACTGCAGAGCATGGGAAATGAGAGTTTCAAGGAATTGTATGCAAAGGATGAAGACTTTGCAGAGATATACAATGTATGTAAGGAGCATAAGAATCATTTTTCATGGTGAATTTTTTGAATATACAATGAAGAGTGATTTATTGTTTAACAGAAGTCAGTTATGTGTTCCTAGAGGATAAATTAGGTAAAATATGATTCAAGAAAATCATAATGAGGCACTTAGTGGTCACTTTCGAGTCAATAAGACCAAAGAGTTAGTACAAAGGTTATATTTTTGGCCTATAATGAATTTAGATATCAAAAAGTATGTGGAGTGTTGTGTAGTATGTCAGAAAGCCAAAGGCATGTCATCCAATGTAGGCCTTTATCAATGTCTCCCCAATCCAAGTAGACCTTGGGAAAGCTTGAGCATGTACTTTTTTGTAGGATTGCCAAGGAAAAAACAAGGATTTGACACTATATATATGTCATAGTAGACAAATTCAGAAAGATGACACATTTTGTCGCATGCAAGACAATTCATGATTCTTTTCACATTACACATATTTTCTTCAATGAAGTGGTGAGAATACATGGGTTACCCTTGAGCATTGTTTCAGATAGGGACACAAAATTCATGAGTCACTTTTGGAAGACATTATGGCAAAAATTGGGAACCAACTTATCCTTTGGTTCTGCATATCACCCTTAGACAGATGGTCAAACTAAGTTAGTAAATAGAATCTATGTAACCTATTGAGATGTCTCACTAAGGAGTATGGTCAAACTTGGGACCAATTGTTGGGGCAGGCAGAATATGCATATAATGATACTGTCAACAGAACGACTGGATGAGTCCCTTTGAAGTAGTGTATGGGTTACACCGTAGAGGGATATTTGAACTCAGAGAGTAAAAGGATGGAGCCAAGGGAAGTGGCTATGCAGAATACTTTGCACACTCCATGAAAGAGGTGCATGAATCAGTAAGAAAAACTTTGACAAAGAACACTACAAAGATAAAGACAAAGGTGGATGAAGGAAGAAGGAAGTCCAATTTTATGTGGGGATATTGTTATGGTCCATTTGAAAAAGGAAAGGTTACAAAAGAGAGTTCCCAACAAGATAAAAATGAGGAGAATAGGACCATGTACTATTTTGGCCAAATATGGCAACAATGCATATAGGGTTGAGCTCCCTGAGAATATTGGTTTTTCTCCGGTCTTCAACGTTGCAAATCGGGTCCTTTATAAAGGCCCTAATATAGATCCAGACTAGAGCCTTATTGAGGTAATACAAGAAGTGGAGGACCTGAACTTAAACCCTACACCACCTAAGAAGGCAGAGAAGGAGCTTGAGTCAAGGATCTACAAGAAGACCAGGCATAGGACTTACTATGAAAATCTAGTGAAGTGGCATGGGAAAGGAGACGTAGAAGCAACTTGGATCAAGGAGATGGAGTTTAAGAAGTTGGGAATTGATTCCAAATTTCTCAATCCAAGGATGGATTGAAATATTTTTATATTGGGGAGAATGGTGAAGGACCACCTAGGCTAACTCCTAGTTCAAAATTTTCTAATGTGGCTTGTACTAGCCTTAGCCAAGTTAGGAGTCTTTATTTTGGCCTTAGAAGGTCTTGTTGGTTAGTTTCAAGATAGATTAGACTTGGATCAATCAATTCTTGTAGTTTTTCTTTTGTTAGTGTTTAGTGCTTTAGAAAGCCTTCAAGTGGGAATTTGGGGTCTAAAAGCCTATAAGGCTTAGAAAGGCATAGTTGTCTTCCAAAAATGGCCTCTATGATGTTTCTACATCATTTTTGATAGGTTAGAGGTCATAGAATTAAGTTAGATGCATAAATCAAATTTTTTGTCAAAATAAAGCATGACAACATTTGCAACTTTGCAAAGTTGCATGACAACATTGACAAGGAAAGATACTTTTCGATGGTTGAGACTTGGTAGTTGTTGTAACTAGCTAGAATCATGGGAAAAGAATATTTAGAGATGAAGGATCCCATTTCCATAGGTTAGTGGATGTAGTGTGAGGATTTGAAATTGTAAGAATAGCTTTGTTTACTGATTTGTATGCACAGTCGCCTACTTTTGTGAGTTTGTGTTTGTAGATAGATTTATTTTCAAATTCTTGTGTTGCATTCATGCAAGAGAGATAGTTAAAATAATATTTTGTTTTGATTTGAAGTTTCTGTGAGTTCATTTCATTAGTCTTGTAAATTCTTTTGTAAGTTGTATAGTTGATGGTGTTGACAGGGCAGATTTGAGAAAAATATCTCCCCCATAGAATCCAACCGTGCATTCCATCATGGTCTAGAGGAATATGGTAGGGGAGGCTTTGTATAGTGTAAATATGAGTGGAGGAGTTGTGAGACACAATTTAACTATTTTTAGTGGCAAGCCCTAGGCGAGTCCTATGCACCCAGTTAGGAGTTTGCCAGTGAACTAATGGTGTTTGATTGTAGGCGAATGATTGGAAGGATGAAACCAAACATGATTTGTGAGAATAAAGGTCCTATAGACACCTCCTAGAAAGATTAGACATTATCCAATCCACTAAGATACATTTTCAAGTAGAAATCTCCAAACTGCAACAGAATAGCCCAATTAGCCCTATTGGCCTTTAATTCTAGGAATCCACTATATGGATACCCTATAACTGTAAGACCTAAAAAATATTTAAAGTCTTGGAAAAGGGTATCAGAATATCAACAATTTTTTTTGGGTTATTTGGGAAAGTAGTGAAAGAAGTGTGAAAAACTAGCTGATTAGGGCTAATCGACTATTAGGCCTAAAAGACCAAATTCACTAAGCATCTTGAGATCATTTGGGAAAGTCTTGATGCCCTATCCAAATGTGATAAATTGGAGTAAAGAAGTCCCAAGAATGGATTACACCCCCTACAACAATTGTTATGAAGAGGTGTTGAGAAAGCACTTGGAGTCTTTGAAGAAGGAGCAAAGGATTGAAGTGAAATTTGTTGATAGATACCCCGAAGTGAAGCACAAAAGTTACCGACTCATAGAGTGGTATTGGAGAAGTCATAGGATAGCTAAGAAAGGGCTTGAAAGATCGTAGAAGATAGGGTAGGGTCTTTTGAAGGCTAGGAACAGTAAGATTCCTAGCTAGGCTTGTGCAAGTACACTAAGGGAGTAGCTATCAGACAGCCATAAACAAAATAAGATTAAAAAAGGTGCACTATTTTCCTTAATAAATAAATAAAATAAGGTGCACATTAATAAATTTATCTTATCTATGTTATGTTATAATATTCTCGGTGAAGAAGTCATTCTTCTTATTTACCTTGTGAAATGTTGTACTTAGTTTTTTCATGATTCAATAAAGGATCTAGTTTGAATGTGGTTGAGTTTTTCCCCTCAGGTTGCCAGGTTTTCCTAGGATAAAAATCTTGCCTTGTTTTGATCTTGTGGTTTAATGTTTTAGATTATTGCTTCTATCCTTTTCTAGTTCAAATTTAACACATGTAATCGGAAGTGCTTGAGTAAAATTTTTTACAAATGAATGTAATCATGAACTAATTTAATAAAATGCCAACCATATATTAAAATATAAATCAAAATATTTTCAAGAGTAAGACATGACGAGTTCATTAAATTGATATTGGTAAATATTTGATTCTTCACTATAGATACAAATCAAGATCTTGAGTTTAAAATATAAACCACTGGGGAACAATTGGCAAGGTTCAACTTGTCATAATAGGAGAGTTGAATACTTAGACTGATTGTTACCTTTTCTAATATGAAATGTATAAAAATTTAGACTGTAATGTTTATGTTTAAGATCTTAGTTGAATGATAAGTTATTTATAACTTTGAGGAAAATGTAGAACAAAAAAAAGAGTGGCTTCAATCTAAAGGAGGGCATAGAAAAAACTTGTAGGTACAAGCTATACCTAAAAATGTTGGACACAACTATTAAGTACCCCATTCTAGATGTCTTTTTACTTTAAGAAAGTTGTACATTCATAGTCATTAGGTCCTATAAGCCCATCACTCTAAAATTCAACTAAGAAGTGACGAATATAGTTGGAGGGTGTCGTAATATAGTTGTTTTCACCTATTTGAAATCTAAGAATGCTTGTTGTAATACACTCTCTTGTATCATATCTGAACTTATATAAATGAAAATTAAGGAAAGCATTGTCTTGTATAAGTACTTTATTGATTCAAACATAATTTTTGAGTTCCCATATCCACTACAATGATGCATAATGATAAATACTTTTTTGTCCTCGATAGGAAGGAATGCTAAAATAATAATTAAAAATTTTAAACTTAAAAATATTAACTTAGATATGAATCCTTTTACTTCAAGTCTCAAATGTGGCTTTATGTTTCTTGGAAGATTTTAATGTGTTTGTTCATCATGGAGGAACACATTATGATTGATCTTAATTATTGATACAAACATGTAGACTTCAATCTATCTCTTTGATTATAGATCTATTTTTAATTTTTTGTCTTATGCTCAACGAGAATTGAATGATGTAGGTTAGAGTTTGAAATAACAGAGCGGGATGTATTTAAATGTAACACTTTTTAGATTAATTTTTGGGGAAGGCCAACATCAGATGGAAATGTCTCACTACATGCAAATTTTATCACCACAATTAGAAATTTGGGCTAGGTACCGTCTCAAATAGAAACTTGGGTTTCATAGTCCAGGATATATGCTTTGGGAACTCTAGACCTATAATTTTGGACAAGGAAATTGTTTATGAATAGGGGAATACATATTTATACATGAACTAGGTATGCATTGGACATAACCACCAATGTGGGTCAAAACTAAGTGTCAAATTGTTAATGGATATGTGTGTTCATGCCCACATGTGATATAAAAACAGACTAGTAAACTATAATTTTTTTCAATCCACTACATTTAGTTTACTTTGTTTGGTACAACATGTTTGAATGTCAAATGATAATAATTAGTAGAGCAGTAATTATATTTTTACTTTTACAACTAACTATCTAATTATTTGTTTAATTTTATAGCCAACTGATAGATTTAAATTACTTAAAACAAACAAATATATGTAATTGATTAGAAAGAATAAAAATATAATTAATAATTTAAAAAAAAATTTGATGAAGTGACTAAGCTACTAAACTTTAATAAATTTTTTTAAGGAAAATTACATAATTTGAAATACATATTTGAAACCACAAAGTTAACTACTCTTCCACCTACTAACTATAAAGAAACTAAAATGGGATAGCTAACCCATATTTTATGTTTCCATGGAGTAGTTCAAAAACATTACATCAGAAGTCTATATAAGATGAGACATGGATTTACATACAAAAGAGACTCCCCAAGTCCCAAAAAAAGAGACATAGAATTGAAGGAAACACAAGAAAAGAAAGGGGAGTGAAATTAAGAGTCCAATTCATCTTCATATTCTATTAGATCAAAATTGGGCCAAGAATTGCTAGTGCTGATCTCCAGAGGTGATATAAAGTTGCTCAAATTGAAAAATACGTGGAGACAAATCTAATATTCCTATGAATGTACTTAAGTTTATTGTCATTGAGGGGATGATAGGGTGTTCCAGCAGGGCCTTGATATTCTTGATTGTTTCTTAGTGATGATCAAATAGAAGGACAGTCTAGTAGCATCGAGAAATTCAAAAAGTGCACCATTAGCTTCTAGATTATAAAAATCAAAGTTACCTCCTAAAAGATATGTTGTTTTATCTTTAAGATAAATTTTTTTCATGAAAAAAAGGGAGGATAGATCCCTTTTTCATACACTTGATCCTAATTCTTTAAACCAAGGTGCAATCATGCATAAAATCCATATAAAAAGTTAGAAATCTTGAAGAAATCTCTGAGAAAAGGCATATGGGAGAACACTTAAAAATTTCAAATCAAGAATGAGAGAAATTAATTCTTCTATTGTGGGAAAGTAAAATTTGAACATCACACCTAATTGCTTAGTATCAAAATCTTCAAGATCTTTGCATTCTCATTGCCAATAAGGGATATGCACCCTGTATTTAATATTGTTAAAGAATAGCAATGCTACACAATGAAATTTGTTACATGAAAATAAAGAGATGACAAAGATTAAGTATGTCATCAAGGGGGTCAACTTCCATGTGTTGCATTTATAACTCCTCACTCTAAACTTTTCAATATAATAACATAAGATATAGAAGATTTCAAAGTCTGGTAACTCTCAACAACATAATGTTTTGGTAATATCACTTTCTTCTATGAAACAAATTCTTGATAAATGTGTGTCCTAAGGAATGATTGTAGATATTATGTCACATAATGCTTCTATCTAGTGCAAACACAAGAAGGAAAACACACAATATCTCCCCAAGAAATAGAAAGTGGTTGAAATGGAGACAAAAACCTCTAACGAATTTGGTGCAAAAGGAAGAAAAAATAAAATTTGGAGGGATGAAATTTAACACAATGCATATATCCCAACCAATGTGCATAATAAAGAGAAACCATTGCGAAAGAAGTACCACTCAAATCAGAATAAGTGGTCAGAATTTAAGGGGAAAATAAAATCAAGGCATGCTATAATATGAAAACCATGGCATGCTATAATATGAAAACCATGGCAAGTGAGATTTGAAAAAACTTACAAGTAAGCAAGAAGTAGCTAAGAATTGATTTAACACAAAATACACCTACCCTCTAGAAGAAGGTACTAATAACCAACCAAACCAAAACCCATGAGATAAAATAACACTATAAATCTACTTAAGGATAAAGAGTAGATGGATAGCAAATAATAATATTAGAAATGGACAAAAGACTTAGAAAATCCTGCCACCCAAGGAGTTTCAAATTCAAAAATGAAAGGTGCCAATGTGACAATGACAAAATTTGGGATGGCACACTTCAAACCATTTGAAGAAAAATAAAATAGGGTCATATATTATATGACTAGATATTATCAAAAACATAACAAAAGGAGTCAAGGAAAAGATTGAATGGATTAAATGTGTAGTGATGTCTCAATCTATGACACCCATTCTTGAAAAAAGTGTGTCATATCATAAAGAAGGATTACAAATATTACATTAAATAATGGTGTTATCTAATGCAAACACAATGAAAAAACACACAATCTCTCCCCAAGATATAAAAAGTGGCAGAAATGGAAACAAAAACCTCTATCAAATTTGGTGCAAAAAGAAGAAAAAAGTCAAATTTGGAGGTATTAAATTCATCACAATTCATATCTCCCATCAAATGTGCATAATAAAGAGGAATGATGCAGGAAAGTGGCAGGGATTTAAGGAGAAAATAAAATCAAGGCATACTAGAATATGAAAACCATAGCCAAGGATATTTAAAAAAAACTTATGCATAAGATGGAAGTAACAAAGAACTGATTTGGCACAACATACACCTACTCTCCAGAAGAAGGTATTGATAACCAAAAAAACTAAAACCCATAAGAGAAAATCACTCTATAAATATAATTAAGGATTAATCCTAGTTACAACCCCATTCCACCCATGTAGATGCAAAGGACGTCAGCGACCACCCCATACAAAAGTTTCTCCAAGGTCTATAACTCCTATTATTCTGGTTGTAGTTAATGATGTTGAACAACTTGGAACACCAATAAACTCATACGATCCAACTGATACATACATCCATTCATCATAGGAACATATCAGTAGATGCAAAACAAGATCCCTAAACTTCTATGATTGTTACTATAGTAACCTCATAAAAGTTAGAGGTGTGTGATATTTTACATCATGAACTCTCCCCCAACCTTCCTGTTGATGCAACACTATATGGTGGTTTGATGTGAAACTAATTATCTTTGGTCTTCTAAGGTATCTTTCACCCAATGACCTCAAGTTCCAAAATGCCTTTAACCTATCAATCTATTGTACCCCACTCCCTTACTTTTCTTAGGGGTTGAATATGAATCAAAACACTTCTCCCATAATGCTCAACTAGTTCTTGAAGTGTCACCCCAAGATCTTACTATCAATCCAAGTTATAAGCCCCCAATCCTTATAGCATTGTTCTGTGAGTACAGCCAAATTAACTTTCGACTTTCCAAAACCATCCCCCTAAAAAAGTACAAATTCAGAAACCCAATCCCATCTTACACAACATATGTCAAGATAAGGTATTATTGTTTTGGAAAGTATATCTCAAACCTTGTCTTTTCCACTAGCCCAAACCTCTAACTAGGCCTCCATTAACAAAGGAACTACTAGGACTTAACCATAGATAATTAAACTTTCCACAGTCACAAGATATGTCATAAAACAAACTAATATGCCATTAATTTTCTTCTATGGATTGTCTAAGCATTGTATGCACCATACCTTCCTTGAATTGCTCCAAAAACTAGGGCCTCCTAATTTGAACTCATCCACTCACTTCTAGGACCCAAACCAAGGCTCCTCATGATGTAATTTACATGGAAATACATAATATACAATAAAATATCCTCCTCATTAAAGAAAAATTCCTGTTGTTGCACCCTAGCAAGCAAATTCATCAAATTTCCACTCAATCACTAGGTGATCACCCACTTCTATGATTTCATCTGCAGATTTTCATCTTAGATTTTTAATATAAATATTAAATCATAACCATTCCATTAGAAACAAATAAAAAACATTCATGCAATGGTCATCCTTACTTGCAAAATCAAAACTATTACAAGAAAAACGATGATTTAAAGGATTGTCAACACTTATTTCCTGACAAACCGAACCAACTTGTTCTCAGAACATAAAAGGTGTTTAAAAAAAAGATAATAATATCCATAATACATTTGGAACATTCAATGATCACCTATCAATGTAAATATAACATAAAATGAAGAAAATACAATGCTTTTTTGTATTGAATTTCCAGTCACAGTCTGTACAGTCAGGCATTCCCTATGTCGTACAATGAAGATATTGTTCTTTATAGACCTCCTCCCATATCCCTCAACCAATTTGGATCTGTTGGAAGGATTTTTAAACATTAAAAACCCCTTAAAACTAGTGTCCCTCCAAAATCCTTTACTAGATGTAGAGTTTAAATATTTGAATTTTCAAACTTAACAAAATGGTTTAATTATATCTCAAATAAAAAACCAGTGGCTCCTAAGGGTTTCAAACACCTTATTGACCATTTCTAATTTCTCTGATACTTTCTAAAAAAAAAATTCTTATTACATCCATGTTTTATTCCTAAGATCCTTATCAATACCTTTAGGACATTATACATATTTATTACATTCATTGCCCCCTACACCATGACGGGGTTTAATACATTGTAATTGATCATATTTATCTTCATCCTTTTCTTCATGCCTCCTTGGTGAATCCTTGGTGGTTCCATGGAATTTTTCATCCTTATAGGTTCCCATGCACCACCTGTCCTCTTGGACTCGACCATCTCATGAAATTTATAATTTTTTCTTCTTCATTGCTAAATAGTTTTATATCCAATTGGGTGACTATCCAGTGACAACATTGTCTTTCCTTTTTATAAGAAGAATGCAATAAGAGATCCATCCATTTTCTGGGGTCTCTCTGGCATGGGGATGGATCCAGGGGTTTTATAATATTATATTAACATTTGATATGCAAGAGAAATTGGAATTTGTGGGGTGATCACCAATTGAGATGAAGTTGCAGGTTTGTGGGTGCATAGAAAGCAAGCCGTTACTATAACAAACAAGGGTTGGGATTCGTAAGGTTATTTTTTAATGTTAAAAGATATTTTTACATGTCAAGTACATGGTGTAGGATCCAAGAGTTGGGTATAGAAGGGAGTTTTAGCTTGGATTTCAGAAAGCCCTAGTTGTAGGCTTCAATTGGTGAGGGTATTGTAGTTTATGTATTTGTAGAGGGTTTTTGGCAAAACAAAGTACATAGTCCTTACATTTGAGACATACATAAAGACCATTGAAAAGAATAGATTCAAGGAGTAAGTACATTATATAGTTTCTTTGTAAAGTCAGTTAGTTAGGCTTAGGAAGGAAGGTAGGAAAAACAATATTTGGGATTGATTATCCCAAAAAACCACACCTTATTTTAATATATGTTAAAGGGGGTCAAAAAGAGAATTTGAATCTACCATTACATTTTTTCTGTTTTTAGGGAAGTTTGGGCAAATAGTCCAAAAATAAAGGAAAATAGGGCTACTAGGTCTACTAGTCCTATTTAGGCTTAAGAGCATATTTGGGTGTCAAATTCATTGCAGTGTATTGCAACTAGTTGGAAAAAGTGTGGAATAATGTTGGAAGTTGATTCAAGATGTGAGAGGCAGTGGGTAGGTCTTTTCATTCATTTAATGCAATTGGAGCCTATGGTGCATTTGGGGGTTCTTAAGGTCATTTTATTTATCTTAATAGTTATCAACCCAATTGCTTCTGCATCATTAGGGCATGAAAATTTGGATTCTATTAGCCTAGTTGTGGTGTATTACGACTATTAGCCTATTACTTTGGTTGGATAAAATATTTTGAGGGTAGCTTCTTTTGAAATGATTAGGTCTATTACACATGACAACGCATGACAAAGATATAATATGGAAATGAACATACATAAAACGCACAAAAAACATGTAGTATGGAAATAATACATACATATAATGCATGGAAAAGATATAATATGAAAATGAACACAAATACATACATAAAATGCATGACAAAAACATAATATGGAAATAATACATACATACAACACATGACATATATAATATGGAAATGATACATACATAGAAGACATGACAAAGATAAAATAGCTAGAAATGAACATGTAGATATGTATATATGAAATTGTTTTGTAAAAAATGTGGCACATGCCATCTCAAAATCTTTACGAAATCAACATATCTAGTTACAATGTGGCATACACCATCTCAAAAGGTGCCATATGGCATCTCAAAATAAGAAACAACTAAAAATATTTCTAGGACATCCTATTCTACTTGTGGATCATCAAAATGGAGCCTCTTTGATACATGAGCTTCTAAGGGTCATAAATTTTGACTCGGATGTGGGTTCTGGCTGAAATATTATAGGGAATTGCGTGAGGAGATATTTGGATTGATGATTGAGATTAGCTTGATTGGTGGCTGTTTCAACCTTTTTTTAGGAGCCTGAAATGTCATCTTGTCCTCTAAAATTGGCTTTTCTTATTTTTTCCAGTTTTTTAGAAAGTTGTTTTTTGTAAAAAAAATTGAAACCGTGTGTTTGATTTCGTGGATTAGTTGGAAATTCATCTTGCCTTAGTTGGGGGATTTTCTTGGGAAAAATTGAGATTCATAGGATGGGTTTTGGAAATTACCAAAAATGGAAAAAATATGTTTATTTCTATTTTTCCCAAAAATATACCAAGTATGGTAATTTTTGGAATTGTAATAAGTAGGAGTTTTATTTAAATGTAGGGTAGAGTAAGTTGGATAATTTTAATGAAGATATTGGTGTTCTGAATTCTGGAAAGTTTTGGGCTACATCTGTCTTTGAAGTACTCTTTGGCTCTGATAGATCCTGCATTCAAACACAAAAGTGAAACCCCAAGTTAGATTACTTAATTTATATGGTTTCTACAAATCTAAAATCAAAGTTCGAAATCATAGTCAACAATAATAAATAAACAAAAATTAAAATTGAACTCTCATGTACGTCACATCTCTGTCTCCACGTGGTCAGTAGTTTTAACATATGTCCTTGGTAGCGAAGGGACAATGACATCAATGTCGACTTTGACTTGTATATGCTTGTGAAAAATAGATTGATCTATGAGTTAACTATTTAATATTACATCCTTGGTAGCAAATATATGTTTACAAAATAATTGAATTAGCATCAAAACTTACATGTGTTTAAATTTCTTCAAGCAATGTCAGTTGGGTCATCAACAATACAAACCCTTGGCATTGTACCTCCCTCAAACTAGGGGTGGCCTACAAAAGTCAAACAAATACTTGATCCAATCATGACTTGATCATATTATATATAATTGATAGTAAATTTTTTTTTTTTTAGAAATATTTGTATTGTGGGATTGTCACTATGAATTGAGATGCTTGTGACTCTACTATAGCGAACCGGTCTCGCAACATCGTCAAAAACCACCCTCTATCAAATAAACCATGTAAATTCAAAATGAGTATGCACAAGTGACAAGTATACATGTATTCATAAATAATCTAAAAAACTTAATTACCTTCCCCTTGTCAACACTTGATGCTTGAACCCCCTGATCATAAAAATTAGAAAACACATGTATATACTATTATAATAAAGGAAACCAATGATTAAATTAAAATGTATGTACCATGGAAGTGTCCAGGTGAAATGAAATTACCGAACGCATGGACCCCTCCACCTGTTCCATCTCTCCCTCTTTCATCAACTCAACATAAATGAAAAACATAAGTGAGAAATCAATATAAGAAAATTCTACAAAAAATATGAACGTTTAAAATTAAATACAATGTGACAAGTTAACTGCTTACTCTTACCGTAATAGTAAAAGTTCGTGGCCATGCATGCCCCTCCTCTCTCTTGTGATGCACATCTCCATGAGGTGATTAAGTGCGTGTAGTGTGCTATGTAATATCGTCCACCTCAAAGTTGTAGTTATATGGATCACTATCATTCAGAGGACCCAAGCACATATTCTTTCACATAATGCAAGTGTGGGGCACATAAACATGTTAGATCATGGAGAATGTGGAAGGGCCATAATTACCACCATCAGAATGAAACAATGTTGCACTTTTCCTAACAAGTAGATCATGCAAGGTGTTAATGGCTCCAATAGTCTGTGAGCTGGCCTCGTCAATAATATAAGGATGTTGCACTATAAGAGGTGGTGGAATCTTGGGGGGCGGACATATGTGCAGATCTCACGTGGTGTGTCTAGCCTATCCTAAGGAGTGCATAATCCTATGCCCTACTTCGGTCTCATGCTCCAATAATTTACCTTGTGACTGAGCACAAATTTAGCATGCAATTTTCTTAAGAAATATAATGGGAAATCCAAATTTTTGTGGGGTGGTCTGTAAAAAACCATCCACTAGCAGTTCTAAAAGTGGTCACATATTTCATCACTTGTGCACCATTTAATTGACAACTTCAGATTTTTAAGGACCACTTTTAATTTTCTTTTCGGATCCACAAAAGGTTACATATGTCATGTTTTGTTATAGTTAAGTTCATAAATTGATCATAATCAAGCCCATCATCAAAGTTAGCGTCCATGGAATCACCCAAATAAAGGCAAAATTATGTTGCTCTATAAGTTTCTCCATGTTTTCAGTAATGGATTTCAACATGGAAAACATGGGCCGCAATGTGGGGATATGGGAGTATGTAGTCGTAAATCCTCTAAGCTGGTTTACATTCTCTCCTATAAGATGCTCTAAAGGTCAAGGTTTTGAGATTGGTTGGTCTTTAGAAGGTGCTGGATTGTTTTCAGGTGGTTACGATTGTTTTGAGGTGGTTCTGAATTGTTTGCGGGATCATTGTGAGCATTTTCTGATTGGTTTGAGTCCATTTTTGAATACAATAAAAACCAAATATGCAATAATAATCAATTTAAAAAATGATAATCAATATCAATTAAACCCTAATTTTTATAAAAAGAAAACTACAAATTTCAATTAAAAAATAAAAAATAACAAAAACAACTTAAAATTTTTGCATACCTGTTGAATAAGGAGAGAAATTTTAATTGGGGAAATTGGATTTGTGATTAGCTTCGGATATGAGAAACCCCTAGGATGTGTTCCACATTTTCGCAATGAAAACTGAGAAAACTAGCACACAAGCCTAAATAAGTTTTACTCTAAAAAATTGAATATCCTATATAAAATTGGATATCTGATAATATCGGGTATATGATAATATCAGCTACCCAATATTATCAGATATAAAATTAGGCTTGTGATTTTTATTTTTGTTTGGCTATGTGTACTGACACTCATACCTACTAAAAAGTCATCACACTTCTTAGTGTGATTTTGATGTGTTAAAAGATCATTTTTTACATCGTCAGTTTTCAACATACCATGATCTTGCACATACCCTCTATTAGAATGTTCAACTTGTAAAATTCATTAGTATAACTCTTAGCACTTATGTCTCTCAACTTAAAGTTCAAAAAATTACAAAACAAGCACAGATGGTAATCTTCAGTCATAAGCTTAGCCTTTAACTTATTCACCATCCCAACCAAATATTTGATATTGTCTTTACCCCTTCTTTATTGATCTATCTACAAATTTTCCCACCATAAGGATGCATGCCCTTTAAACTTGGTACAAGCATATTTTTCCTTCCTTTCCTCATTGGTTCCTTCAAATTCAAAGTACTTGTCCATTTATGTGATCCAATGTACTAACTCATCAGAATCCATGTTACCATGATCGTAAGGTGGATTGAAATTGGGTCTCTTATTCACATTAGTCAAGACTCTGATGAACCTCTCTTCTTGTTAATTCAACTTCAGTTGTTCCTCATTGTTCTCTCCTTCCCTTTCTTGATTATTTTCATCTCCGTCTTCATCATTTGCATCTTCAATGTGTGGTCATCTCCTTTGAGTGGTTTCTACTCCTTCCAATCTAGAAACAATTTGTCTCAACATGTTCTACGATAATTGGATCTAGATTCCCTACTCCACCTCTGGCATTTCTTCAGGTCATCTTTACAATCTTCGAAAACTATACATGAGATCCTCTCTTCCACCACCCTACAACCGAACCCTCGGTTTCAAAACATTACTCTGATACCAATTAATATAGTCAAGGACAGTGGGAACTCATAGAGTTCAAACAAATCCTTGTAGCAAGAGTCATGCAACATAAACCAACAAAATTAAACAAGAAATGAATGCAAGATAAACCTCTTTATTAGCATATAATTATTACATAAAACTATTGTAAGAAACAATACATTTCAGGCATAAATGCATGATTCGAACCTTCCATAGGTCATATTTTATATTATCTTCCTACAAAAAACAACTACATGAATCTACTATAAGTACTTTCTTCCATCTGGTCTATAGATTAGATTCCTATAGGTGCAAAGGTTAAATTATATTCTCTTCTTTTATGTCCCTCTTTGGAAATCAATTACAATAGTTTTTAGAGCCTTCAAAAACATCACGTTTGCCAAGAAATATTGCATTTCCCAATGCAAAGAAAACATATTACAACAAATAGGTTAGAACCCAAATCATAAGGATCTTCCTCCAATGAATGAAATAAGTATCATGATCCCTCAAGTAGTTAGGCTACACATGTAACATCATCAAAAAATGAGCTATTAAGCTTCACTGATCCAGAAAACCTTTGTGACATCGGAAACATAAAGAACTGACTGGAAAACATGAAGAACAAGAGAATCCTACCAAGAATATGTGAGATCTCACGTGCAAAGAAACCAAATGATGTAGGAACCTAGGAGAAGGTCCAAAACAATGCTATAGACACACTATATGGATCGTACAAACAAATAATTGAAACATAACATTCAAAAAAAGAAACTAAGAGATTGATCAAACCGGAAATAGGAAAACAAATATTTCTGGTTGATGCAAGATTACAAAGAACCCAAGATGCTCCTGCATCACAAAATTAGTTTCGAAATTGCATTCTCATGCATAAATATCTAAAATGAGTTAATATTTTGGATATTCCTTATTGTCATTTGGAGGGAAGGGGCTCACACTTAAAAAACTAGGGCTCATCTTATGATAGTAGACCTTTTTAGATATTCAATAAGGGCTCAGAATCTTTTGTTTTTTCTTGATTATTGAAATGTTAATTCTCCTAATCTTTCCATATATCTATACCTTTAACACTTTTTCTGATATTTTTATTAAATCTATTTGAAATACAATAGAGAATTCAGAATTCTAGGTTTCCTATTAGTCATAGATGGAAGGTTTCCTTTGAATGGTTCGTAGGTGGGTAGGAGGCTTCAAAAGAGTTGGATCATATTCTCATTTCTCATGAGTGCAATTCCTTGGTGGGGTATGATAATATGGCATGAGTTAGAGATTTTTTTGTTAAGTAACTATTGTTGAAGGGTACTTGGAGCTTTATAGATGTTTTTTTAGAGGTATAAAAGTGGCTTGGTAGAAATAGGTGTGGAAAAAATTTTCTTAGCGCAAATGCAACCTTTTCATGTGTCTATTGGTTCAAAATAGATCAATTACATGGGATATATTGTGCAAGTGAGGCATCACTAGTTTCGTCATACAAGCAACTCTTCCTTGGTCTGTCTATTTGCATTTTTTCATGATTCTGAGGAGTGTCTTTGCCATATTTTCTTACAATATTCTTTCTCTGGGGAGATTTGACAGTTGTAGTGGGGAGTTTGGAATTAGGGCTTCTTGCATGTCTCCTCTTTGGCTATGTTTTTGGCCCATTAGGGCAAGCCTCTAATTAAGACTATTTTTCCTCAAATTTTCAGGGCTCTTAGACCTAATTTCATTATTTTCCATATTTGGTTCGAGAGGAATTTTAGGATTTTTAATGACATTAGAAAGGTTGTTCAACAATTATGGTGGTTAATTATTCATTCTCTTAATGATATTGTCTAAGAAAAGTGTGAGTTTTCTCAAGGTGTGGGTCTTGGATATGTTGATATCCTTAACCGATTCAATTTTCCTCTTCAGGGAGATGCTCTTTCTCTTGGGGTAAGGAATGGTAGGCAAGTCACGAGGAATATAAATAGACATCCTTTGCATAATATAAATTGGTAGGATAATTGAATCCCTCCTTATCGAGAACCTATGAAAATTAACACTAATAATTCTTAAATCGAGGGAATCTTAGTCATGGTGGTATTGGTAGAGTATGGGGTGATAGATTTAGAGATGTTCAATTTATTATTTTAATTTATAAGGGTTTTGTATGAATAATTACATTGAGTCTCTCATTATCTTGTGTAATGTTGAGTGAAGCTGTCTATTTGGCTAGAAAAAAAGATTATTTGTGATTCTGATTCTTCGTTGGTGGTGAATTTGTTGAATGAGTAGCAGCTAGATGATTTCATTTGACACTTATCTTTGGTTACTACATAGATTCTAAGGTTGTGTGGCTCTTTGGAATCTGCTACATTTATTTACATTCTTAGGGAGTGGAATGGAGTAGCAAATTGGCTAGTCAACTATGTTTATGATCAAATTTAGTGTTGAAATATTTTGGACAAGGGGACAATCATCTTCAAAGTTGTCTCATATGTTGGATTAGTTGGTGAATAAAGACAAGGTTGTGTAGTGTTATTTTCTCCATTTTTCCATTGGCCCTTCTAACTTTGTAACACTCTTTGCGTGAAATAAAAATTTAACCTTCATTTAATAGAAAATTATAAAAGAAAATATTAAATGCGCTTTTAAAATATTTAATAAATTTGTAATGATGAATTCAAACCTTCAGTTATTTAAATGTAAGATCCAAATCCGTTAAATTATTTTAATATAAAAATACATATAAATAAAAGCTTAGAGAAAACAACATTTATGCTTTGTAAAAATTGGGAGTGTCACTTTATAGTACGATGCAATGTTATATTATATCTTAGTTAGCTGATTAAAGTAACCTTGTATTAGACTTGGTCTTCTTCACTTCTATAAAAATGAAGGAAAATAATCCATAACATTAACCAGATTCTAAATATCGCATACGTTTTAGAATAAAGGGTCAAAATGGTTCAATATTAGAAATCGTCTACTTTGGTATCAAAAAGGTCGATCACAATAATATTTTTATACATTTAATAATCAAATTAAAAATTAGAATAAAGCTATATTATAAAGTTTAATTTAATTATTAAATGTAGAAAATAGTCTTGTCACAAGACATCGTTTAAAAGGCTGGGCAGACATTTCCCAAATATATTAGTGTATCATTGCTTTAAATGAAAAAGAATGAATGGTAGAAATTCAGTTAGAAACCACATAGCAGTTAAAAAGACTTAATCTGAACTCTGGTACATAAAAGTCGTCTGCTAAGGATTTTCCAACTAAGAATCACAACATTTAGTGGGAGAAATTCCCACGTCTATTCAATACAATAATGCTTAATTTAGTGCAGATTAGAGAATAAATACAACAGATTTGTGATTAAAAGAAAAATCCTCAATGCATTCTAAATATCTTGTAATTCAATATTTTATTTGAACTTAAATGATGATCACTAACGTAGATAGGATGTTTGAAAACAAATCATAGTGATTCGAGAATATAACATACTAGCGCTTGCACCAAAAATGAGGTGCAAGGGTTAGCCGATAGAAAAGTATACAAGTTAATATATTAGACATAACTTGAACCATGATTTGTGTTGATCTGCTTGAAATATTGGCACTTTTTAGTAAGGAGACTCACTGCCATTTAATTTGTAGGCAGAGTGACATGAAATTTTTTCTAACTTGAACCATGATTTGTGTCGATCTGATTAAAATATTGGCACTTTTTAGTAAGGAGACTCACTGTCATTTAATTTGTAGGGAGAGTGACATCTATAAACAATTTTTTTGAGAAATTTTATCCCGTTGTGTATCACAACAAGAATGAGATCAAATAAAATGATTCATACTATAAATATGACAACCAGGGGATTCAATTGTTTACTTCAAATATGTATCTGGCTGGTCCGATAGATTATGAGGCTGGAGACTGACCATGCTTATAGCATAATTATGCTTGGCTGTGGAGTTGGAATTTGCTAACTAGGTAGACACTTATTTTTATGATGACAATTTTTATAATTTGTTAATTTTTGAAAATTAGAAAGGAATTTGCCTATTTTTGGCGCAAGAATTTGTTTTTTGTTGTATTTACATTCTTTTTCCCGAAATCCTGGAGTGTTTTTTAGGATATCTTTTATTCTGGTAACTAGTTGTTTTCGATCTATTCTGGGGGTGATAGATCTTTCTAAATCCAAATTAGCAATTATATTATATTGCCTAGTAACAAGAGTTGTCAATTGTCAAATAATCAAGAATAATTTATAATAGATTTATTTATTTGAGTTAAATTTTTTAAAGACTTAAAACAATTTAAATTGTTTGCTTATAAAATATATAAAATAAACTGATTGATAAATTTCATATGAGAACATAATGATGGTTATGATGGGAAATGAAATTAAATCTAGTTTGATGGAATCTTAATTTAGGGTCAACACTTGATGCAAAATGCTAGATTATGGTAGCATTCATGTTCTGCTTGATAAAATTGTCTTCCTAAGCCTTCTAAAGGAGTGATTCCTTCCAAAATAAATGAAATATACTCAATTTGAATTAAAATGTGAACATGTGGGGCTGTGGGCATAGCCAATGAAGAATATTGAAGTTTCCTTATCATTACAATGACATTAATCACATTCTAGATGATAACCATTATATGTTACCAAGAATGGTTAATATGCCAACCTTCATCTCTGTTGAAATTGTTGTATGACTTTTAATGATGATAGCTTCTTGGATTTTTTTGTAAAAGAAATTATCTTCCCTTGTGATAATCTGCATTCTTTCCAAGAAAATGTGGTGTTTGGTGAGGTGGGAGTGGTCAACTAGAGTTGATTTTAAGATACGATCATGATGAATATCTGCATTATGCTACAATAATGGATGTACTCGTTCCTTTGGTGAAAGGGGTGCTACATGAGCAATCAATTTTGTAAATGCCATGATGGAGAAGTAAAGGTATGGGGTCCTTGGTTGAAGGGATGAGCTTCCTAGTGGTGGAGACAGGTTTGAAGGCACAAAAAATACCCGTTTGCGAAGTATTTTAGATAACATATTGGAGAGGCCTTCAATATAAGTGAGGGTGGCAATGTTGGAGGGTTGAGGAACAATGTATTTAGGAATGTGATTAAGATGATTTTATGCATGTTGGAAAGATCTAAGAATGCGTTTATCATGATAACCATTGAGCTTTAAGACATGATAAAGGTGGGATAACTTTTGGTCAATGTGGTCTTTGTCAAAGATGTAGTAGGCTCTAGTTGCCAGAGTATTGAGGGTGCCAAATTTTTAGGTAGGGTGGTGGTGGAAAGAAGTGTCAAGGTAGAGATATGTGTGGGTGCGCTTTCTATAAACCTAACGGGAAATGGACCCATCATTTCTTCTAATGCTGAGGATATCAAGAAAAGGAATCTTGTGATTGGATTCAAGTTCTTTGGTGAATTGGATGGAAGTAACAAGGCTATTTAAATACAAATTAAAAAGATCAATTTGTTCATGACCATATGACCATCAAATATTGGTATCATCCACATAACATATCCCCTCCCCCAACATGGTTTGAGAGCGAAGGAATTAAGGGCTAATAGGTACAACTATTGGTACACATGTTATCATTTTTTGAGCTCCTTTAAAATTAGTAATAGTTGTGTTATCATTTTTTGGACTTCCTTAAACTTAGTAATTGAGGAGTCAAATGTATGTAGAGTATAAAATTATTGGAAGGTGTTTAATTAGCGATACTCATTCCAGAAATACCAACAACAACAACAAAAACAACAACAACAATAAAAGACCCATCAAATGTACTCAACCTCTTCTTCATTAAAATATAAATTTGATGGTCAAAATGCATATTTATCTTTATTCGATGAATATTGAAGATGATATTATATCGTGAATGTGCTCACACTCTTCGTCATTACAATATATATTCTAATGTCAAAATCCACATTTATTTATATTTACTAATTAATAAAAACTCAATATTAGATAAATATTCTGAATCACAATTAATTATTCTATACGGTCAAATGTGCATCGTGAGTGCCAAACAGATAATTGAAAGAACATTCGAATAGCCTCTTTCTTTCTATGCACAATCTTAACTAAGAGGTGACCTGAATCTTGTATATTGTTGTGCAGATCTACAAAGGACTTTGGTATTGTTTGTAGTTTAAACTTGTAACCATGACATAAACCTTATAAACATTAACACTTCTGCTAACCCTAACCCAAAACTTTAACTCTAATCAAAACCCTAACCCTAACCATAATTACAAACATGATATAAATCTTAAACCTAACCATAATTGTAATTTTAACCTTGATCATATCCTTAATGATAACATTATCTCTAACCGTGCTCAAAGGTCTAACTCTAACCATTAACCATGATGTAAACCATCTTGAGATAAATATTTTTCTTAAATCTTAATCATCAAAAGATATTTTTGAGATGTTTTGGAAAATTGAAGTATTTGAATGGATATAATAAATGTATGTGATAAAACAAACTTTTAAGTAAGATAAACACATTAATTAAAAAAAAATGAACTTATTAAAAACCTACTTTAAAATTACAATTATTTCTATGACACATTAACAATTTATTTTTTACATATTATATATTGTTTCAAATTGTGCAATATTCTATTAAATATTCTTGAATTTGAGTTATTAAATTTGACTTTAAAAAACTATGAAATTAGAAATAAATATTATATTAATACAATCAATTTTTTTTAAGAAAAATAAATACAGAGGATGCAAGTAATATTGATAAGACATTAAAAAAATGAATGGTAAAATTTTAGTTGAGAATTTAAGAAATTATAAGAACATACATTAAACTAAGTGATTAAAAACTAAGTGATGTTTACTTTAATAGTATATTATAATAAATCAACACAAACCTAAAAACATGTATCATTTATCATTTATTTAAGGATTGCTGAGGATTGTTATTGTTTATTATGAAAGAAATAAACCATTCCACTAACTTCATGTGCCCGACATTAAAGCTAGAAGCTGGGTATGACAGACGGTGGGAGACAAAAGATACAAAAAATTTCAAAATTGAATATTAAATCCATTACCATTGTACAGATAGATCACTTAATCTTTAATTGATTCAGTCTTGTATAAGATCTTCTCACTGTATCGTGGGTTTCCAGAAACTTTTAACAACTTTCCAACTTTCCATTATGAAAGAAAGTAAAACTATGCATATAACCAATCCTTTGTGCTTTCACATTCTTTATTTGTAGTTGGCCCTTCGAAGAACCCTGTAACATTTTTCAAGCTCAAAGATTAAATATTTGGCAAATGGAAATTATTTTATTCTCCTCCATATTAGGAAAGATCAGAAGTCTGTGGAGAAAAATATCATTTTGAGAATGAGGAACTTCAAAAATTCTTTCTCAAACGTTAGCTTAACATATTGTCTAGAATCTAGATGATTCATCTACCCTAAAAATGGAGTCGGTCCATTAATTCTTTTTAACACAACATGGTAAGTTTTATATGAATTTAGTCACTACTGAACCACTTACTCTAATGCATTAAAGATTCCTCTGCAAATATATGAATTAGTGAAAGTAATGATTGACAAGATATGTGAAAGCAAAATAGCCACAATATGTTTGGAATATGCAATTGCTAAAGGTCAGAACGAAAAATAATGTTCGTTATGATATTTTTAACTTTCTATGCATGTGAATAAGAGTGCAATGGATGTGAGTAAGAGTGCATTATAGAACCTTAGACTAGAAATTACATACTTGGCCTTATTTCATAGTCACCTACATTTGATGAACTTTACATTAAAAATGGTCCAAGTTGAATGCATCCGATATTTTTTGGTCCTATTTGTCAACAAATTCTTACATTATGTATATACCTATATAACAAACTTGTATCCTTGCCTCTACAAAGCCATTCAAATAATTGATCAATATGTATGTTCTGGTCCCTCTGAGTTCCTCCAACTACTTAAGGAAAAGAAGATCTATTTTTCGGGAAAAGATAACCTATTTCTTGAAGTAATGATTTATTTTCTGAAGAGCTTGGAGGAACTCTGGGACTCACTGAACACCATCTTCTCATAAATGTAATTTATGACATTCTCCTCTTCATTCAAAGCTTTAGTGCTTTAGATCTTCTTTAACTGACAATATATCACATATAATCACTTGATCATTGCTAGGCTCAAAAGCTATTACATATAGTCATGAAGTAATTTAGTTTTATTCATTTGTTATCTTTCTATGGAAATCGTTGTTGCCTCAAAACCGATGCTGCTTTCACTGTACACATAACTTGCTACGAGTGGATATTTATTCATATGGTTACATTATTAATAGTTTACATACTGATATTTGTTTAAATTTAATTTTTAATTTATTTAGGTGCAGCCAGGAAAGAGGCGGACTAAATATTGGATAGACATAGAATTCTTTTAATAGTTTATTGTACTTTATTTATTTCTCTAAAAATGGTTTTATTGTTTCAAAGTCAGTGTTCCACCTTAATGTAATGTATTGTTATAAATGTTATATTCTTACATAAGTAGGAAAATTCAAATTCATCTTGTCTTTTATATTTTTGGGATTCATTGTTTGTCCCTTAAAAACCCTTTTGTTCAATCATTGATTTAAGATCCTCGTTCTCTCTGAGGTACAAAACTTTTCTTCCCATTGTCCTCTATATTTTAGGGCACCTACTTCCATCACAGGAAATTTGATTAAAAATCAATAAATTTAAATTATGTTTGCAGTGTCAATCTTTATCTTAATAATTGTTACATGATTGATCTTATTGTGAGGGATTTTAAAATTTTATCAACCACAAAAATCGAGTCCTTACTTTATTGTGCCCTTTGCGAATTTGTTTCACTAAAATTTGTCGTGAACTCTTAACACGCCATACTCACCAATGATAGGTTTCATGGACAACAGCTAATAATAGCGCAACTATTAACTAAAAAAGCACTGGAAAATGACCAGCGGGAGAGATTTAATTAATTCTGGCACATGTTTTATGCGTGAGATAATTTCACGGTCAAAGGATTCTCGCCAATCAAAGCCTATCGGCTAAATATATCTTAAATAAACAATAGAAATATAATAATATATCTTAAATTAAAATTATAAAAATAAACACGGGTAACATTATTTCTTATGATTGGCACTACCAAAATGGAAAGAGTCTACGTTTGTGAATATTCAAGTATAGGAAGAGCACCTGTAATCGACATGAGGTCCAATAACCGTTCTATTTTTGTTGTGATAACCCTCCAATTACTAATATGAAAAGAGCCTAAAAATGACCACTCATGTAGCAATAGTCACTCACACATGTACCAATAGTTGAGCATTTTTTTATTTATTTTTAATTTTTTGGTTTGTAATTGACCCATTTGTGCACCACTATTTGGACATTTTTGTATGAGTACTGGGACATTTGACCACAAGTACTAGCATTTTTTATTGAATGACTACTGGTGCATCTTTGAGTAGGTATTAGACGACACTTTGAAATTGCCACTTTAGACCCTTGGGTGTTCGATGATCTCTACAGAGAAAATATGTGAATACCCAGAAGTTGAAATCTTAGCTTAAAGAAGTTAACTCGCATACAAAGACAACAAAAAAAAAAATTCATCAAAATCCTACATATAGTTTAGGTTCTAGTACTCCTCTCCCTATATCTAAATAAACCAAATCAACCAAATTAAATGTGAATATGTGATGCATTTCATAAACATCTTATCATTACAATTTTTTAAAGCGACTTGAGAAAATATTATTATTGGAAGGGCTAGAAAGGAAATGGAAAACATCATAGGTTAAAACAGTTCATGTTATTTCAATAGTCACTTTTGAATAACATTTATATGTTCAAGATCAACACAAACTTAGAAATAATTCTAAATTAACAAAAGATCATGTTTATTTCTAATATCTCTTTATCTATATTTAATTTAAGTTATTCATATGATTGAAGTGTCTAGAGAGATTATTGGTATAGGTATAGTCCTAGTAGTTGTGATAGAGTTATTTTTATATTGTAGACAATCTTCAAATTAGGTGTTCTCTTAACCTTTTCTATTTTTTTTTTTTCTATTCTTATGTTTGGTTATCTTTTTGCATTTCATTTCATGCATAAAATCTCATTTTTAATGTTCTTACTAATATTTAAACATAGTTAAAAGGAAGGATTTAAAAATAAATAAAAAATTAATTTTCTTTAATTAATTTATTTATTGTGTTGGACAAGGATTAATTTCTATAAAATAAAAATGATTTTATTGTGCAGAGTATATGCTTCTTGGGTTAAATATGAAATGACGAATCTATCTTACATTAACTTTTTCACCTATACCAAATAATATATTTAATACTTCTTTCAACACATTTTTTATATTTCTTTTCTCTATGTGAATGTCCAAGTTAATTTTCTTTATTTTAAGTAGAGTAAACTGAAAAATGGACAAAGGTGACCTTATAAATTTGGTTATCCTTACTATCCATGTTCTTGATCCTGTCACATAGTTATCATTCACATCCTTCTATGATAGTATTGTTTTACGTTAGGCTATTGGTGAACATATGGTGAGCTTTTGTATTTTCCCTTGGCTTTAGGGGGGTTTCATTGATTTATAGGTATTGTAATCAAATTGCTATCCATTTGATGTCATTTTTTATGTCTTGTTTGTTTTCTTGGACACTCTAAAAAATAATTTTGAAATCCCTTGAAAATCTTCTTAGACGGTCATCCATGAGATAACTCTTCTATTCTTGATGTTTTCTTGTTCGCGAGTTTGAAAATTCTTGGACATGGATGAATGTTGGATATTTTGTTCATTTTATTGCCTGTAAAAGTATTAATAAAATTTGGGTCAACTTTATCTAGGCCCCTCATATGGTACCAATAAACAAAATTCAAAATCTTAATGAATCCTTTCTCTTTATCACTTTCTTAAAGCCAAGTTTGATAAGCTTATTTTTAGCAGGGGAAATGGTACATTGAATACCACTTTATCTTTTTTCCAACTATAGAATTCAATTATATTTTGAGCCATGCGATATAAGAAAATTTATTCTCTATCTATGACAATAATTAAAATAAAAAATATTTTAAAAAAAAAATATGGGAAGATGGAATAACCCCTATTGATATGTAAAGATAAAATCATAGTAAGAAGTTTATATTTATAGTAGGTGAAATTTATCTACCACCTTGTAAAGTATCATGCAACCCAAAACAAGATAAAGGTAAAAACATTATACATAAGCTAGCATGGCTCTCTTAAAAAAAATTCCAAGAGAGGATATACCATGGAATTCTCTACATTAACACCAACCTTATGTAACTTAGGTTTGTATATAGAAATAATATCCTAACAAATTAAATTGATAATATACCTAGTTACAATGCAATATTTCAAAAATTAGCTTAAGGAAGGAAAGCATGTTAAAAACATTCCCTACAAAAGAGAGAAAGGAGGAGTTCAATGGAATACAAAACACCCTATTAAAGATGATAACTTGACAAAAATCCTAAAACAATATTAGACCAATGAAGATTACATAGATACCAAATAGAAATCTCTTTTGGAAAGACAAAAAGGTTACATTTGTAGATACCAAAAATAAACCTCTTTGGGAAAGGGAAACATGTTACGTAATTCCTCGTCAATGAAGTATCTATTTTTCCAAAGATGATTCCTATAAATGATTGGTAAAAATGTATCATTTATTGAAAATAAAATTTATCATATTACGAAGAGACAAATCTAATGGCCAAAGTTCAAGAAAATCCAACTCACAATAAATATGAGGTGATAATTCTCATGACATACCCATTCTCATAAAAATTCTCAAATGTATTCATACTAGTGTTGAAATGCCTTACAATCAATTTAGGAGTGTAAATCCTAGATAAAATAAGTGACCTCTCAAAACCATGTTGAAACTAAGGAATAGTAGCATCCAAAAAAGTGATGTAGGGATATGGAGTGTTAATGCATATCATTTTGATTTAACATAAATATCACAAGATATCCTTCTTTCAAAAAAAATTTGTAGAAGCCGTATGTGAAACCTGTCTAAATTTTATATTATTTGGAATAGAATCATATCTGAAAACTGGATGTAACAAAGTATTGAAATAAATCCATGATTAAAGATGTATAAGGTTGAGGATTAGCATAATTCTCACAAACGAAGGTGGATGGAAGCTTATATAGGTTCAAGTGATGAAACATGACATCGATTATATGATCCACTCTAAATGCATGTGTAGTATGAGGAATCCTTCAACCTGTTGAGAGCAAGCTCAAACATGCAAACATTAGTGGGTTAGCACATATATCATTTCAAAAGCATGTAAGAAAATAAGCAAACGACAAAGAAAACTAAATAACATCAGATAGAGCTAGAAAATATGTAAACAATGCACCCTATTCTACTCATTTTGATTTTCTCTTTAGATTGTATGTGGGTGTGCTCTCTCAAACACACAAACTACAATGGATCCCAATGCAAAATGCAAGATTATCAAAACAAGAAGAAAGATTCAAGAACTAGTATGAGGAACTAGTCTCAAAATCTTCTTCAAGAAGATGATATTCTAAGCTAATGATAAAGATGATATGCATATACTATGAAGGAACTGAGATTCATTCACCAATTTAGAGCCTAGTTGATATCCAAACGATTTAAGCATGGAAAGCATGAAAATGACTATGAAATTCTAAAGTAATACTAGCATGATAACAATGCAAATTGAGAGATGAAAGTATGAGAGGAGAAGACCTCTATTTATAGAGTTTTTGGAGAGAGGAAGAGACTTGGATGAAGTGGCACCTATGTGGCATCCACATAAGAGACACATGGGAGACACATGGACTTCGAAAAGATGGCCAATTTTGAGTCAAAATTGGCATTAATATTGAGTAGCTCAATATTTCAAAAGAGGAGACAAAGTTGTAAGAGAGAATTAAAGAGGAATGGGTGCACATTTTGAAGAAAAATTCCCCATGTGGGTGAGCATTCCATTAGCCTTAAAAAGGTTAGGAATCACCCATTAAACATGGTTAGAGGACAGTTAGGTGTGGAAGCATACTTAGGAATGAGGTGATGGGAGTAGGGTAGGAATATGGTAGGCTTTAGGGTAGGATTAATAGGTTCCTAGCTAGGGTTTGAGGGTATTATTCAAATCAAATTTATTAAAAAAGAGAATTTTGTGGAGGCGTAAATTTATTAAAAAAGAGAATTTTGTGGAGGCAAATGTTTTAAAATAAAATACATTAGAATAGTATTTAAACTATTGATAAATGAAAATATTTAATTCATTGAATTAAATAGATAGAAGAATAATAGGGAAAATAATATTAATATTTTTTGACGTCTACATTTTGCCCCTCTTTGACGTGGCATCACAAGTGACGTTTCATCAAAGAAAAGAAAATGAGTTTCCCTAGAGGAAGAGGGTTTGTAGAAGTTGTGCCGAAGTGACGACGATACGAGGTTGTGCCCCCTCGAGAAAAGAACACAACGAAGATGACATTTTGGATTTTTCTCAAAAAAGGATGCAAGGGGAGAGAGGAAAGAAGGAGGGAATAAATAGAAGCCTTCTGAAATGCAATTAAGAATGTAGCTAAGAATGCAAATCCAAATGAGACTAAATGCAGCTAAATGAGCATTGGGATCCATTTGTGTGTAAAAGTGTGGAGAGCACATCCGATTTTGATATTGCAAGAGGAGGTATGCATCATGTGTTAGAAAACATAAATGACAAGATTCCTTTGCATGGACTAGATGCTCAAACAAAATCATACTGCAAAAGACACATGTGTTAGTAGCGACCCATCACCACACACCAAGATATAGAAGATCGAGCTAGTGGTGAGTTGGTTTGAACTGACACAAAAAGATAAAATCAATAAAGAAGGCCTCATGACCAAGCAGTCATTCGGTCTAAAGTTCTTGCCATGAACAAGACTGATGTGATGAAGGATTTGATACGCCGACACCGGAAGGATGCATCCTGACGGGAAAAGATTGGATTTGATGTGATTTGATTTGAGAGATTTGCTGGAAAAAGCTGTGAACAGGATGGGAAGCAAGGCCAGTCAGTCACAAAATTGATTTGTTGAAAAATTGGGTCGTAGTCGCATGAGTTGAAACGTTGCTGAAAACTAAAATATGGAGCAATGCAGAAAGAATGAAGGGGTTATTGCATGATTTTTGAGAATATTTGATGTTTTTGGAATTTTTGGAATTTTTGAATTTTTTGGATTTTTCACGATTTTTAAATGTTTTTTGGGATTTTATGCGTATTTCAGATGTACAACAAGACGTAATATACAAAAATATACATGGGGTGGGTAAAATGGATCTAGGAAAAAAAATTTGGGGAAACTGGGGGCTATAAGAGGGGCTAGGGGGGTTAAAGAAGTTCATTTGTGAATAGTGAATAGTGGAAATTTGAGGTCTGGAGTGAAACGATGGTTGACAAGAGGATGAAGGGACAACTTGGAGAGTGTGTTTGGACACACGGGAGGTCCGTCAAGTGAGTGGTACCGGTGAGTGGACTATCCTAGACCTTGCATTAATTGTTATTAATGGTATTTATTGCTTTGGGGGGGTAGTTAATCATTAATGAGGGTAAATTGGGTTTCAGACCAGAGGTGCCGATTCTCAAATCGGCGTCTACGGACGTCGATTCCTGGATCGATGTCTTCATAGACCTCGATCCCTGGATCGGTGTCTCTAGAGTTGTCAGTGCTGGATCAGCATCTTCAAAGATGACGGACCTAGACCCGCGTCTTCGAAGATGTCGATCTATGAAAAAGAAAGCGGAGACACTGATGTATGAACCGACATTTCCGGCTGAACTAACATTTGCAGCCAAAAGGGCAAACGCCGAGAGGGAAGGAAACAGAGGGATCCAACTGGGGCTGAGGATGGGTCGGCATAAGACCTAGGGGCAAGATGCCCCTTTGGAGGAAGGGTCAGGCTAGGACTAGAGGAAAAGATGACTGACATGGTGGATTCTGAAATTCTTGCAGGAGCAGTTCCCACCATTGGGATCTCGGGAGCATTGGCCTCCTACCATGGAGTTGGAAGCTCAACTGACAAAGGATGACTAGGGACTCTGAGCTATGGTAGGGTTAGACTATGTGCCCCGTTGGCCTAGGCTATAGGTGCACAATGGGATGATGACCGCCCTGATCGAGCGGTTGCATAGCGACACCACAAATTTTCACTTGGCTACTGGAGAGGCGACGATCATGCTTGAGGATGTCTGGCGCATTCTACGGATACCCATCCAAGAAGTAATTTTTCAAAATAGGTTGGAGGATAGTGACCACTATATGGAGATCGCGTTCAGGTGGCTGATAAGGCAGATTCCCACATACTGAACCTGGATGCCTTGGCAGCCAGTAGTGGATAGGAGACTACGACGGATAGCCTTATATATTGTTGGATTGATCAGGGGACAAATGTTGGCAGACTCAGCAAAGCATGGTTTTGGGATGGGCTGGTCGTGGGCGTTAGCTCAAATTCTAAAGGAGGGGACCTCTTACTGCTGGGGGTATGTTGTCCTAGGAAAACTATACCACAATCTTCACATGGCTACGTACCGTGAGGCATGCAACATGGGGACTGGGGTGATGCTGCTGTTAGTGTGGGCCTTGGAGCACATTACAGTGTTTTGACCCATGAGAGTGAGGGATTCATGCTAGCCTGGGGAGCCCTATGTCTACAGATATAGGCTCCCTCTGAGATACACCTCTGTTGGCTAGACATGATACTAGAGATGACTTCTTAACGAGGTACAAGTTTTCTGCTAGACCCCGTATAGGTTGTGCGAGCCATGGGGGCAATGGACTGGGCAGAAAAAGTAGAGGATGGATTTGAGGAATTTTTATACCTCTCTTACGTTTAGACAGATTATTTTCTCCTAGGGAGGACTATCCACCTGATAGAGCGATACAGACCATCCAGGGTCATGCGATAGTTCAGGCTGTAGCAGGGAGTGGTGGCAGAGGATGCCTTACATCCTCATGTCACCAGGGAGGTAGGGACCTAGGTCAGGTATACAGATGCTCTCATAGTGAGAGCATCCTGGAGGGATATGCCACGGCTTGAATTTATGGTGCAGCCAGACATTAAAAATGTGGGGATGAACCGGGAGTATGCAACATGGTGGGCTGCACACACACTAGTTAGGCTGACTGACCCAACTCAGGTGGTTTCTCATGAGAAGTCGACAGGGGACATAGACATAGATGATGGTACCGAGATCAAGGATGCCCTAGAGACCTTAGTAGCAGGCCAGAGGAGGAGGCCACAAAGATGGGTCAGACCTTGCACAGGGGCCCATGTACAAGATCAGGGGCCACCACAGGTACAGGGACAGGATCAGGCACCACCAGTGTCACCACAAGTGCAACCATAGGTGTAGGTATAGGTACATGTATAGGCACCACTAGTGCCACTAGAGGTATAGGGGCCACAAGGGCCACCTATAGGGTATGTGGCACAGGAGACTCATGATACTGTCATTGCAGAGCGAGAAAACCTTTAGACAGAGTGTACCAAACTACGCGGTTTACTAGACATGGCAGTGGTGTCTGATGTGAGCTTACATGCTAAGATAGCACGACTATAGGGATTACTGATGGCTGAGACAATACAGGTGAATAGGGCAGAGGGTGCACTGGACACCTTACAGGGCTAGGTGGATTCAGGGGAGTTTGTGATGGTGGAACTGAAAGAGGATGCTAGGGACCTATTTGCTGAGATAGATACCCTCATAGGCTAGTTGGATACATTGACTTTGCAGATGGAGTAGGCTACGGAGAAGATTTCAATATTGACCTTAGAGAGGGATGCAACACTACGACACACTGAGGGATACAAGGCTAAGCATGACATCACTTGACAGGCAGCGATAGCAGGTGGGGTCGAACAAGTGGTGGTAGAGGCATTTGTAGCTCACAGAGATACGAATAGAGCCAGTAGGGAGGCATTCCACTATAGGGCATTGTACCATCAGCTAGTTCCTAAGGGATAGAGGCGAGACTACTCAGAGAGGTCATGTTCATAGAGCATAGTGTAGACATCAGCTTCACAGGGATCAGTGGGGATGCCACCACGTCCACCACCAGGGCAGGGAGGTGAGTCATCACAGCCACCAGCATGACTCATTAGATGATTAGATGGCACATAGTTTTGTATTTTTGAGATTATACATGTATATTTGCACTGAGGTGTACGTGATGTATTTTATTGATAGACATTGATATATATATATATATGATGAGGACTCTTATTGGTGCTTACGATGTATGATCTATATGATGTGTTGATGCATACTATATGATTACTGACACTTGATGCTTGCAGGATGTGATGTATATGGATGACTTGATTATGTATATATGATGTATGACTTATGTAGGATGGATGATGCTTATATGTATATGATGTACTAACGTGTGTGGATGCAGGATGTGATGTGATTTTATGATGTACGTGATGTATATATGCTGATGTTGTATGAATATGTATATGAATGCAAAATGAATCTAAATGAATTAAGTATGCAAATGGTATATGAATCTAAATGTTTTTAATAATGTTAGATGATAAAAATGGATGAATGCAAGATGAACCTAAAATGGATTAACAATGCAAGATAATGAACGTAAAATGGATTAACAATGCAAGATAATGAACCTAAAATGGATTAACAATGCACGATAATGAACCTAAAAAGGATTAATAATGAAAGATGGATAATAATGCAAGATAATGAATCTAAAATGGATTAATAATGCAAGATAATGAACCTAAAATGGATTAACAATGCAAGATAATGAACCTAAAATGGATTAATAATGCAAGATGGATAATAATGCAAGATAATGAATCTAAAATGGATTAACAATGCAAGATAATGAACCTAAAATGGATTAACAATACAAGATAATGAACCTAAAATGGATTAATAATGCAAGATGGATTAATAATGCAAGAAAATGAACCTAAAATGGATTAACAATGCAATATAATGAACCTAAAATGGATTAACAATGCAAGATGGTGAATCTAAAATGGATTAACAATGCAAGATAATGAATCTAAAATCGATTAACAATGCAAGATGATAACAATTAACCTAAAATGAACTTAACAATGCAAGATGCCTTAAATGATCTTAAAATGAATCTAACTATGCATGATGCCTTAAATGATCTTAAAATGAATCTAATAATGCAAGATGCCTTAAATGATCTTAAAATGAATCTAACTAATGATACCGTGAGCGGCAGATCATCCTTCTCTTATTCTTGTATTTTCTTTCGGTTGTCCTCTGCATCAATTTCCTTGCTTTCAATCCCCAAAACATCCATGGTGAAGGAATACAAAGTGTGATTGAAGAGCTTTTGCATCGATTTCCTTTCTTCCAATCCCCAAAAGCTCCCTTTTCTTGCGTGTGTCACAATCAACTGATAAACCAAAGGGGTGGACTATGAAGGATCGGGTAGGGAATATTAGCACGATGAAAACTCAGGATGTTAGCATGATGGCGGGAAGATGGAATGCATCATGAATGTACAAGGATCAAACCAAGTGATTAATTACAAGTGATTAGTTACATCGATTACGTACAAAGGGTGCTGCTGAGATTTGATTGGATCATGTTACTTGTCTGGATGTGCGTGTGTTGATTGATTAGTTTAAGAGGAGAGATACATCCTACGAGAACCCAAAGATGATGATGATCCAGACTTAAGTTGATGAGAGGAAGCATACATCCTCAAGACTCATTTCCAGAAAGATGGGACTTACCAAGTTGATTGATCAAGTGTGCACTACCAAAAAACTATAGAACCAATGTATGATAAGGAGAAACTCAAGACACAAGAAATATATAGGACTGACACTCAGGGCTTTGGGATAGTACAACATATGGACAACAATATACAAGATTATGTGTACAAAAGCTTAGGATATGAGATAGGGAGATCATTGCAGACCAGTACGTATGATATGCGAACACCCAGGGAATATAGGGAACGTGGAAATGGTGTTGGTGAAGGAAGGAAATGAGATTTTGATAGATAATGGAATGGTCCACTATGTGTGATGCCTGTTTCTAGGTTTTCATCACCCATACTTGTCCAAGGCACCTGATTGCCAAGTTTTTACCATTGGACAAAAGTTTTTCTCTTTATTTTTCTTTTTGATTTCTTTGGATCTTTTTGATTTTTTGATTTTTTTTTTTTTGATATTGCCCAAGTGCCTTTTTACCAGGTTTTCACTAGGACAACCATTTTTTCAGCTTCATTTTTCTACTTTTTTGAGATTTTTCAGGACTGTTTTACATTGTTTTTGTGTTTTCTTCAGGACTCTTTATACTTTTTATGGATTTTCTCAGATAACTGGAATGAACAACCAGCCATCACGCATAGAAGTGCCTGAGATGAAATATGTTGATAGGATCATTCAATGGTTCTCCTTTAGGAGTGGAGAGTTGATATGGCCTAGAATTGAAGCATGTGGTGACAACATATGGGCCTTGCCAAGTGACTTCAAACTTGCCTTTCTTTTCACGATTAGTACCCACTTTTTGATTTTCTTTTAGCACAAGATCCCCTACCTGGAACTGGTGTGGGTGGACCTTCTTGTTACAGTTTCATTTGAGTCTATTCTGGTAAACAATCATGTGATCATAAGCTTGTTGGAACTTTTCATCTAGGAGATCCAGTTGTGTTAGTTGTGCTACCCGGTAATCTTCATCATCAATTAGGCCTCTTAGTGATACTCGGAGGGAGGGTAGTTCAACCTCAATTGGTAAGATTACTTCAGCATCATAGACTAGGGAGTAGGGAGTGGTGCTAGTAGGAGAATGGTAGGAAGTACAATATGCCCAGAGGGCAGGATTGATCTGGACATGCCAGTCACAACCAGTATCATTGACAACTTTCTTGAGGATTTTGAGGATGGTTTTATTAGTTGCCTCAGCTTGGCCGTTACCTTGTGGGAAATATGGACTGGAGAAACAGTGATGGATATAAAGGCAAGCACAGAGATCACTGACGTGTTGATTTTCAAATAGTGTACTGTGATCTGTGAAGATGGTGGAGGGTATGCCAAAGTGGAAAATGATGTGATAGAGGATGAATTTGGATATCTGGACACCAGTAGTGAGTGTGAGCGGAATTGCTTCAACCCACTTTGTAAAGTACTCTATAGCTGTGATTATGTACTTGTGGCCTTCAGAAGAGAGGGGAGTAATCTTAACAACGAGGTCAAAACCCCAAGAAGAGAAGGGCCAAGGAAGCATAATAAGTCTGAGGTCCTGAGTAGGAGCATGGATCAAATTAGCATGCTGTTGACAAGGTAGGAACTTTGTGACAACCTCACAAGCATCATGTTCCATTGTAGGCCAATAATACCTTGTACGTAGAAGTTGCTAAGCTAGGAACATACCACTCATGTGGGCACCGTAGATTCTATCATGTACCTCTTGTAAAGCCTGGGCGGCTTCATTTTCATCTAGACATGTAGAGAGCATGTTGTGATAACCTCGATGATAAAGGGTATTGGCTATGAGGGTGTAACGGGATGCTTTATGGATAAAATTTTGGCATTGGTTTGTGGTGAGATGGGGAGATATGATACCATTTTGTAGATAAGCTTGGATATCATGGTACCACGGGGACTGGGGACCAACCAAGACACATACACGATTCGATTCATCATTCTCATAAGCAGGCGCATGTAGTTGCTCGACTAAGAATTCTTATTGCGTAGACTCGTGAGGAATATCGAGAAGGGATCCAATTGTGGCCATTGCATCAGTATCTTTTTTCTATAGGTGTGGTACCTATGTTATCTGTAAGTGGAGGAAGTGTTCTTTCAGTTTGTCAACCATCTGCTTATATGGCGTCAATTTGTCATCTTTGGTTTGATACTCATCTAGGACTTGTTTGATGATGAGTTGGAAGTCGCCAAAAACCTAGATGTCTGTGATGTTCCATTCTATGACCATGAGGAGTCCTACAATTAGTGCTTCATATTATACAATGTTGTTTGTGCAGGGAAATCCCAATTTGAATGACATGGGGATGTCGTCACCTTGAGGTGTGACAAAAAGTATTCATGCCCCTGCACCATGAGCTGTGTAGGACCCATCAAAGTAAAGTTGCCACATTGGTTGTTCTTCTATCATGTGAAAATGCTCATCTTGAAATTTTGTGACCAAAGGATATGCATCTACCAATGGTGCTTTGGCTAGCTGATCGGAAATGACTTGCCCTTTAATGGCTTTTCTGTCGACATACTGAATATCAAATTCACTTAGCAACATAACCTATTTTTCCAGTCAACCTATAAATGTAGTCCTAGAGAGTAGGTACTTGAGAGGGTCCACCTTTGAAATGAGCTTGGTTATGTGACTAAGCATGTAGTGGAAAATTTTTTGAGTGGCGAAGACCACTACCAGACATGATTTTTTGATAGGAGAGTAATTGAGCTCATAACCCACTAATGTTTGACTGATATAATATATAGGTCTTTCTTTGCCTTCATCATTCAATTGAGTGAGGAGTGCCCCCAGTGCTGTAGTAGTAGAAAAAATGTATAGGATGTGTGGTCGACCAGGTACAGGTGGTACCAAGATGGGTGGATTAGCCAAGTATTCTTTGATTTTGTCAAAACTCTTCTAACATTGAGGATCCCACTTGAATGTGTTGTCTTTGCGCAGGAGATGAGTGAATGGTTGGCACTTGTATACTAGTTGAGAGATGAAACAACACATAGATTGTAGCTTTCCTTGGAGGCTGCGTAGCTGTCGGAGTGTTTTTGGTAGAGGCATCTCTCTGATAGCTTGTACTTTCTTTGGATCAATTTCAATGCCTCATCTAGATAAAATAAACCCTAGGAGTTTTCCTGAAGTGACTCCAAAGACACATTTCTTAGGGTTGAGCATTAAGCAGTAGTGTCCAATTCTGTCAAATATGCATTCCAAGACATTTAGGTGATCTTCTCATTTTACTGATTTTGCCAAGATATTGTCCGCATAGTCTTCAAGGATGTTGTGAATCATGTCACGAAAAATGATAGTCATGGCTCTTTGATAAGTTGTCCTAGAGTTCTTCAAGCCAAAAGGGATCATGTTATAGTAGAAGGTGCCCCAAGGGGTTGTGAATGTTGTCTTATGCTGATCTTCTTCTACAATGCAGATCTGATTATATCTAAAAAATTCATCCATGAGTGACAACATCTCATGTCCTGCTGTGAGATCCACAATCATGTCTATGTTTGGCAAGGGGAAATCATCCTTGGGACATGCCTTATTGAGATCTCTAAAATATGTACATATCTTGATTGATTTATCAAGCTTAGAGATGGGCACCATATTATAAATCTAGTCAGAATAGTTAATGGGGTGGATGATCTTAGTGTAGAGTAATTTTTCTAGCTCTACTTTGACAAGTAGTGCCACTTTAGGGTGCATCTTTCTGAGCTTTTGCTTAATAGGTTTGATGTTTGGGTCCACTACTAGATGGTGAACCACCAAGTTTGGGTCTAACCCTGGAATGTGTGAATAAGACCATGCAAACTTGTTGATGGATTCCTTTAGTAAAGTGACAAGATCACTTTCTTCTACTTCAGTTAGAGATGCTGCTATGTATGTGATGGCGGGATTTTCTTTGGTACCCAGATTGACAGGTTTTGCTTTTTCAATGAGAATTGATGACTGTTCAGGCCTGTAATCTTTGATAAGAGGAAGAGGAGAATCTTCATCCTCTAGCACCTTAGAGAGGTTTTCACCAGTGGATATGCCCTTTATTTTTACTTTTTTATGATCAGATAGCGCCTCAGAGGGGTTTTCACTAGAAGGTCAACTTTTCTCTATTTTATTTTTATTTGCTATGTCATTTTTGCAGCTAAATTTCTCCTCTTCCCCAAAGTATGGGTCCATCTTGTAGACATATGCTAAGTCTTGCCCCCAATTACTTCTTTGCTCGATTGCTCCCATAAATCTTAGGAGCATGTACTCACTTTGGAACTCATCAACGTGTACAACACTTGGTTGGTCCCAGTCTATGAGTTCAGGATAGTGGAGGGGAAGGTCAATGAAGAGGATGGAAATTTTTTTTAGGACAACATTGCCCAGGAAGGTTTCATCATCAAAAATATTTTCATAAGCTCTCACAACTTTCTCTTCTAGGATATCTTCTATGTCAATGATTTCGCCCAGGGATCGACAAGAGCAATAGTCAATAAAATCGTTGGTGGCCCCATTTGTGTTAGAGCCCATACCAAGGCCCAGGTGATTTTTTAGTTGAGTAGGTACAATAGGATCTTTCATTCCTTTCTCTTCATAACCAAGGCCACCTCCTTGGTAGTTCCATTTTTCTATCACTAGTTTGTGCATTGTAGGGTACTTATCTTTGAAGTAATTGAGGTGACTTGTGTCCTTGGGTGGTGGATCTTTATAGAGCCATTGGTTGATGTTGGGTGCCATTTCCTGGCCAGTCAAAATACCTTGTGATATAAAAGTGGTGGAACCAAATTGTAGTACCTTGGTTGTCTCTGATTCTATTTTGCTTAGATTAGGCTGGCGGCCTTGAGTGTGAGGATCAATCGAGAGTGCTCCAACTACGAAGGCATCAGATAATGTGTACTCACCACAACCTTTGTTGTTGATCTTGACCGTGGACAAGGTGGAGGAGAGGATTGTTTCTGGATCTGAATGGGTTTGAGATGAGCTAGCAACAGAGGTGCCAATATCAATCTTGAGACAATGAGTGGAATGTGGAAAGGATGTCTCCAACACATTGCAGTATGCGAAGGGCTTGGGATCTACGTGAATGGTGATCTTAGTGCCTGATATGGTAATTTGATGCACTGATGGTAGGTGGATGGGACAGCTTGCATAGAATGAATCCATGGGCATCTGAGGAGGATTTTGTAGGGAAGGTCAAGATCAACAACATGACATAATGTCTCTTGGATAACCGGGCCCACTTGAATGGGTAAAATTATGGTGCCTTTAGAAGTACGCTCCAAATTGTCATATGCTTTTATTGTGATGACATCATTTGTTATATCAGCCTCAGTGCAACCCAACTATTTTATGAATTTTAGACTACACAGATTTAGGGCTGATCCATTATCTATCATGACCTATTTGATGGTAAAATCTTTAGCCATGATAGCGATACGGAGTGGGAGATTATGATCGATTTCATTGGAGGGTATGTCTATTGGTCTAAAGGAGTCCTCATAGGACATAGATAGGTGTCCAACAAGGTTTTGGAATTTAGTGAGGTTGATGTCACTAGGAACATGGGATTCTTGCAAGGATTTAGTGAGGATGTCTTGATAAATGGGTGATGTGCAGAGAAGATCCAGGATGGAAATTTGGGCTGGAGTATTCCCTAGGTGTTCAAAAATGTTGTATTGGGTCCTAGCAGATGGTGCAATACCAGCACCTACAACTATTATCCTACCTCTACGAGTAATGATTGCACATTGGTTATCAACACCCTTGACATGGATGACATTGACGGAGGACTGGACTTGGGATATGGAGCTAATGAGATTATTGTATTTGATATAAGCATTGGTATAATCTTTTCTGTTGGAATTTTTTGCTTGTTTACCCTTTCCCTGATCAGAGGATTGAGTAGGATTGCTTGGACCTGTGCTGAAAGTGTGTTAAGGGAATGCATTCTGATAAATTTTAAGCCCTATGTTTGGCAATGATTGGGCAGGAGAATCCACTTCGATCTCCTTTTGGTTAATGAGATCCTGGATATAGTGTTTTAGCTTCATGCATTTGAGGGTGGTGTGTCCCTTAACATGGTGGTATTCACAGTACTCGTTGTCTTTATACCAAGCAGGCTTAGAAGTTGAGTCATCAAATGGCTGTGTTTTAGGATACACAACTTGGTTAGCTTGGACCAGCTTGCGGAAGATGATGTTTATAGGTTCACCCAAAGGGGTAAATGTGCATTGTGGCATATTCAAAGTGTGAGGTCTTTGTTGTATGTGCGGGACTAAGATAGCATTTGTTTGATTCATAGGACCTTGATAGTTGTGTTGATAGGATGTCCCTGGAGGAGGATAGATAGGTGCACCTTGAGGGTGCATGTTTTTCTGATATGCTGGTTGAGGATACATGAGATTGGGCTATTGATACATGGGAGGAGGTTGTGGATACATTGGTGGTGCTTGTTGATAAGTCTGGGTTGGCGCATTAGGACTAGCTACCACAACCTAAACGTGTTTGGTGTCAGTGGCTCCATCTGTTACAACATTTTTGTTCTTGTTCTAGTATCATGATCGGTCATTGTTATGTTTTTTAGGCTGGGATTATTTGTAGTGATTAATTATACCTTCTTCTACGAGGCCTTGTTCAAGTTCCATACCCTTGATCCTGATATCGTGATAAGTTTGTATACAGTTCATGCACATGTGATAAGCAAGCTTAGGATGAAGGTTGTTAATGAATATTTTTATAAGATGTTGCTTTGGGGGTTGGTAAGACAACCTTGTAGTAAGCCCTTACTAGGGCTGAAGATAATTGGCCAGGCTTTCTCCTCCCATTTGTTTGGAATTGCATAGGTCAAGGAGTGAGAGTTCATTTTTGACATTATGTGCGTATTGGGCCACAAACTTTTTAGATAATTCTGTGAAAGTAGAGACTATGCCATAAGGGATTTTGTAGAACCATTCAAGAGTGGTACCTCCCAAGCTTTAGGGAAATAGTCTCATGAGGAAGGTATCACTATACACCACTTCTTGATAGGCCATGTAGAATTCTTTCACGTGACTCATAGGATCACCCTTCACCCAATATTTATCAAATTTTGGGGTCTCAAAGTGCTTGGGGAAGGGTATAGCAGTGATTTATAGATCAAATGGATCATGACATACTTCTTCAAACTTGAATGTTTTGGCTTCTGTCCTCGCTTTTAGCTCTTTGAGAGCATTCTTCATTTCCTCCCATTCATGATTGATTTGCGGGGGAGGATTATTGATCGTGATTGTAGGATTTCCTTGTCCCTGATATGGATCAAATGGCAAGTATGGAGGATTCTGTGGGGGATATTGTGGTGTTTGGTAGGGGGTTGTTGGTCAATGTATATGGATTGTTGTGGTGGAATCTGGGGTTGAGTGGAATACTGTAGTGGAGGAGGTGTCAGCACTTGATAAGATTGTTGCAACTATTGGAAATATGCCTATATTTGTTGCGGCATTGGATAAGCAGGATGAGCTTGTTGTGCACCCACATAGGTGCTTTGTGGCAGAATGCCCCTAGTGAGAACTTGTTATGGTGGGGGAATTGGTTGTGATGCAACGAAAGATGACATGGCTATGTAGTTGGTGGAATGAGTTTGCTGTTGTTGCACGGGTTGGATAAAAGGATTAGCAAACTATTGTAGTGGTTGTGATATAAAGGGATTTTCCCCCTGTGTTTGTGGTTGCGGCTGCTATGTAGTTTGGGTAGTGGGATGGGCAGCTACGAAGGGGTTGATCAGTTGTTGTTGCACTTGGGATGTGAATGGGTTGGTGATTTGTTGTTGTTGGATAGGTTGTTGTTGCTATTGCTATTGGATAGGTTGGACAGGGATTTGGGGTACTGCGAAGGGATTCATGGATGGTTGCAGTATGGGGGTTTGGGTTGAACAACGTTTGAGGTGGAACTGCTGGCATTCATTGTGATTGTGTTGCTAGTGGAGCGGGAAAAGTGGACCCTTGTGGAAATAAAGGTTGGTTATAGGCATTGGTAGGTGGCATTCCCATGGTGAAGAAAGGTGGAATAGGCATGGAGACTTGGGTGCTTTGATGCTATGAACTGGTTGTAGTACTTTTAACGGGTTCAGTAGGAATGGGTGGAATGAGGGTTTGTTGTGTGCTAACTGGTGGTGGTGGGAAGTTTGCAATGAATGTTGGGATTGCTTGTGAAAGAGGAGTGATTGTGGTTTGTGGAGGTGTTTTCATAGTGATAGGAGGTATAGTTTGCGTTGCTGATGTGGTTTTAGGAGGCGGGGCTCCTGAGGTAGGTGTAGGTGTTGTGTGTATAATGGAAGGTGGAATGGAGGGATGAACTACTTGAGCAAGAAGAGTTCCCACTTGTAAGGCTCGTTGAAGTGGATCAAAAAATTCATTTCTAGTGGGATAAGGATGTTCCCCTAGAGGTGCCATAGGTCGTGTGACAAGTGTGGGTATAATCCAAGGTGGAAGTTAAAGTCCTTGTTGTTGGATGTCCAAGAGTACCTAGTTATTGTTATGTCCACTCATGGTCTTTACCATGTGGACAAGCACTGGATGATTGATAAATGTTTCCATGACACTTAGAGTGGGAGTTTCATTAGTGTCTACCCAGATATGTTTGACTTGATCATTGGGCTGAGGTGCATAAGTGACCATGGTGTTGGTATTATCAGTCGTAGGATTAGATGAGCTAGTGGGAAGATTAGGATCCATGTTGTTCCTCTTCTTAGTGGCTTATGTGATAGGTGACATGAAATGATTATCCTAAAGGAATATGAGATGCAAGATGTATGCACCTAGGAAACTAAGGATGATGACACTAGGATTAGGATGTGCTTAAGATGATGGATATGCTCCTATGGATTACAGATGACTTGATGCATGCAAGGATCAAGGGTTGCTTTATCTAGTGTAGGATCAAATGGATGTGATTATCTACCTAAGATAGACTTATGGTCTTCGGTGGATGAGATTCTTTGCTAATGCGAACCAACCTTTTGATCAAGGTGATGAGGTTGCATAAGACAAAAGGGATTATCCTAAAACAATGCTTAGTTTAAGGACACTCAAGGATGGGGTTTTATTAAGATGTAGGTTTTAGCAACTCAAAAGGATATGCAATACCAAGTGAGAGGTGTGATCAAGGATTCTTTGGATGATGATTAAGATGATGCTAGGTTGATTAGGATTGATTTGATAATGCAAGATCATGCTAGGATGAGTGTGTGATGTGTTCCTAAAGATGATAACCTAAGGGAGATCCTAAAATGCAAGCTATCTGGGCCTAAGAAGAGGAGGAACTTATGTTTGTTGTTGTAAACTGACTAGTCATATTGTTCAATTGCAACAAAAGTGAAGTTTAGACGATATTTTCCCATGAAACGAGAAACCTTGTTGTTGTAAATCACTTTTTAAAATAGTTCTCATTTATGGATTTCTTTTTTCCGTTTGAATTTATGGATTTTGATTGTGTGTAATTTTGATTGATGCTAAAAATTACACACAATCAAAATCTAGAAATTCAAACTAAAAAATTCTTATGGATTGTGGAAATCTGATCGATTTAATTATGGATTTCTTGCTTGACATAATAGATAACGTGTTGGTACTTGGTAGCCTCTTGGGTTGTGTTCTTTTGTTCTCTTTGCATAGGTGGTAACGGAGTTTTCACCTTCTTATGTTTCTTGGATTCGGTCATATCACATAAGTAGATTTGATCTTGGATGAATAGTTTGAGGTTTTTACGACATGTCTCATGAAAGATCAAATTGTTTTGCAAAAGGACGTTTGTTTTGATAATCTGGAAAAAAAGCTTGATGATCTTTCAATAGGTTTGTTCTATGGCAAGAACCACTTTCAACATAATCAAACTAGAAAAGTAACAAGCATGTGTCTGAAAAAAATTTGACAAGGGACAAAGAAACCTTGAAGGATACAAGCATGTGACAAACTTGAATGTTTGATATTCTATTTGTGTTTTGGATTTGTCAATTTCTTCAAACGCTTCAAGAAAAAAATCTACCTAAGGAATTGGCATAGCATGAAAATACTTGCTCATAAGCTTAGGTACACACATAAGAGCTAAACAGAATACGACCATCACCAAGCACATAATGGCTCCAGTCATGGTGTCGTATTATCCGGTTCCAACAGCTCAAGGTGGCATGAATGTACGAGTGATCTTGGGGAAGTTATTATCTTCCTTGCACAAGAATTATCACCTTTCAAGGGTGTTCTAGGTAGCTTCTAAGCCTAGAGTGTTTAGTATGGATCTCTGTTTGATTGTATCCTCTATGTCCGCGCAAGCACAATTCAGGTGTATAGCCCCATAGATCGTCTTGACAAAAGTGGTCACATAAACATGATTATGACCGCGAGGCCACACTTAAGTTAGATGAGAGCCGAGTATAAGCTCAGATGCCAATTGAATCTTGAGGCTTTAACCCTAAAGATTAAATTTGATTAATGCGAGTTAGAGTGGTGTGGCTTACACCTCGTTCTCACGTGGGTCATTCCCAAGAGATTTTTTCCTCAACTGGTAGGCCCATCTAAAGGATTTATAGTAACTTGGATTGGAGAAAAAAAGGAGTCTAGATTTCTGATTTTCTCACTAGGGGAAAAGAGCATAATCTCCTATCCAATATCATTTTCTCCAAAAACACGCAAGACACGCTTTGTTCTTTCCAAATGATTTGATTGCTTTACACTAAGTAAGTGTGTCTAGGTTTTTGATCTTCCCAAAAGGGAAGAGAGAATAATCCCCTAACACTCACTTAGGATTAAGCAAAAAAATCTAACTAATTAATCTAAGTGCCTAGAAAAGATTTATGCAAACACGGTCATTTTGTCGATGTAGATTCAAGGGTACCTATAAGACAAATGTGAGTATTTTTTAATATTGCGTCTTTGACAACTGGTGCTGCAAAATAATCAGTTAGTAGTTTCTAGTTTATCCTTTGTGGTGCAGAGCACCCTAGGGTTAGCTCAAAACCCTAGCCCCAACATTTTCATAACAGTTTTGATACAAGTCTTCCAATGAGCAAGTCATGTTTTGCCTAGTCGCTCAGTCGTAGAGCCAACAGAGAGTAGAAAAGTAATGCATCACACACTCGTGAGATAGGAAAATAGTTCACTTATTAGTGAGTGAGTGCGCGACGAGGAACTAGTCGCTCAGTCACAGACGGCTAGTAGAAAGAAAAGTGCGCGAAAATGCGACGAGGAGCTCATCGCCCAGTCGCGAGTCAATTTGCAGTCAGAGAAAACATAGTGTGACAGCGCGACGGTGAAATCAATCGCTCAGTCGCAAAGGCAAATAGTTCAGTCCTGGTGTGCGAGTGAGCGACACCTTGTGCATCGCAAGGTCACAGGTGACTTGACGGTTAAGTGAAAAGTATGACGAGTGCGTGACAAGTAGTAATTGCTCAGTCGTAAGGCAAAGGGCAGCTCGGGAGGAGAAGGTACGAGTACGCGACATGAGCTAATCGCTCAGTCGCAAAGAAAAGATTATCTCGGATGAGCTCATCGCTCAGTCGCGAAGGAAATGGCACCTCGGGTTATAGCGCGACGAGTGCGCGACTTGAGCTCATCGCTCAGTCGCAGGGACATAGCCAGCTCGTGTAGAAGTGCAGCGAGTGCGCGACTAATGTGCGTCGCAGACTCGTAGAGCAAGGAGCAGATCATGGAGAAGCAGTGCGGGTGTGTGATTTGAGATCATCGCTCGGTCGCGATAGAAATAGTAGCTCAGGACAATGCATTGCGGGTGCGCGATAAGGAGTCATCGCTCAGTCGCGAGGTAAAAGTCCAAACGGAGAAAGACATAGCGAGAGCG
>MU221055.1:119989-144282 GCA_018584345.1 Thuja plicata
AACTTAGATTTTTTAAGAGGGGAATCATTTGTGGGGGTGATTCTAATGGAGCGTCGGGAGGTATTGCTACTATATGGAATGAAGAAACTATAAAAGGTGACATTATCTTTCAAGGTGATAATATGGTGTGTATAAGGTTTAGACAGCTACAGGATAATACCTCTTAGGTTTTAACCAACATCTATGCTCCTAATACTAAAAAAGGGAGAGAAATTTTTTGGCAGAACCTATCATCTCTGAGAAATTCTTTTTCTTCTGATGAGTGGATTGTGATGGGGGATTTGAATACACCACTGGGAGAAAAGGAGAAATCAGGAGGCAGCCAACCAACTTGGATAGTAGGATGGACTTAATGAACTTTATTGATAATAATTATCTTCATGATGTTGATCTACAGGGTACTGATTATACTTGGAGAAACAGAAGAGCTGGTGAGGAGTTGATACAAGTTAGGTTGGATAGGGCTCTTGTGTCCAATGGATGGTTTAATCATTACTATTGTTCTTTATCAGCTCATATAAGGGTAGGTTCAGATCATAATCCAATTTCCTTTCTTGCTGATCCGATTGTCAAAAAGAAAAACACTCCTTTTAGATTTGAGAAAATGTGGACTCTTTATCCAAAATTGGAACAAAGGATAGAGGAATGGTGGAATATTAAAATTGATGGTACTACCATGTTTATCATTGCCAAAAAACTTAAAAAAGTTAAAGAAAACATCAAGGATTGGAATAAGGAAACTTTTGGGAACATTTTTACTACAAAAGCTAGTGTTAGTTTAGAGATTATGGAAATCTAGGAAAGTATCCAAAAAGATGGATATAAATTTATTACTAGAGAACAGGAGAATGACAAGTTGATCGAGATGCATGAAATAACAGCTAAAGAAGAAGCTTTCTAGAGGCAAAGATCGAGGAAGATATATCTGAGGGAGGGGGATAGGAACACTAAGTATTTTTTTATGACTACTCTAAAGCATAGAATGTATAACCGAATCTCTAAACTCAACATCAATGGTAATAATTCTAGTGATGAGGAGGCTATCAGAGCTGAGGCTAAAGATTTCTTTTTCAATTTACTTCAAAAAGACAGTGAGCTTGATAAGAATGAACAAAAGGAGTTCCTCAGGTATATTCCTAGGATTCTGGATGAAAATCAAAACAAAAGGCTCATTGCAATCCCTTCTAACTCTGAGATTAAAAAATCTATCTTTTCTTTTGAAGGGGAAAAAGAACCAGGGCCTGATGGCTTCCCAATGTTCTTTTTTCAGTCTTTTTGGGGGATTATTGAAAAAGATGTTACCAATGCGGTTAAGGAATGTTTTGGGTCCAAAAAACTTCTCAAGGAGTTGAATGGTACCTTTATTTCCCTTGTTCCTAAAAAGGAGGGAGCTGACAAGATGGATCAGTTCAGACCTATTATTTTGTGCAATTCGATCTATAAGATAATCTTGAAAGTTTTAACTACTAGGATTTTAGAGATTCTCCCCTCTCTAATTTCATGGCAACAAAATGGTTTCGTTCCTGGTAGACAAATTCTTGATTCTATTATTACTATCCATAAAAATGTTCACTCTCTTGTGATGGCAAGAAAGGAGGGCCTTATTTTGAAGTTGGATATGTCAAAAGCTTATGATCAGGTGGATTGGGAATTTATGATGCAAGTTTTGGAGGCCTTTGGGTTTAAAAGTAAGTGCATTGACCTCATATACCAACTTATATCATCGGCTACATTTTCTGTTATGGTCAATGGATCTCCAACTTCATTCTTTAAATCCTCTCGGGGTTTAAGACAAGGAGACCCCTTGTCTCCTGTATTTTTTGTAATAATGGCAGAATGCCTTGGTAGGTACATGGAAAATTAGGTTAGGAATGGAGACATTAAAGGGCTTAATCCTTCATCAGATAACATGGTATGCTCTCACCAACAGTTTTTTGATGATTCGGTGATTATGGGGGAAGCTTCTGTTAAAAATGCTAGCACTATAAAGAAAGCTCTGAATGACTATGGGAAAGCTTCTGGTCAGTTAATTAATTGGGGGAAGAGTTCAGTGTATTTTTTCAATGTGCCAGAGAGAAGGAAAATGAGAATATTAAGGATTTTAGGTTGTGATCAAGGGATCATACCGGGAACCTATTTGGGCCTCCCTCTCTGTTTGGAGCCTCCTGAGTCCTTTTGGAGTACCCTTGTGGATAAATTTCATAAAAAACTGGCTGGATGGAAAGGGTTGCTTCTTAGTCAGGCTAGAAAAATATAACTCCTCAGAGCTACTCTTCAAGGTCTCCCCCTTTATGCTTTAAGTTTATTCAAAATTCCCAGAAAGTATAGTGAAGCTATTGAAAAAATCCAAAAAAAAATTTTATGGACTAGGATGGAGAAGAAGAAAAGGATAGCTCTAATTGCATGGGACAAAGTTTCTTGTCCGATCAAGAAAGGTGGTCTTGGATTAAGAAGAATAAAGAATCTGAATGATAATCTTCTAACCAAACTTATATGGATATATTACAATTCAAGAGGAGAATGGACTTTGATATGGGATAAAAAGTACAATAAGGAAAGGCCTAATTTTGATGTTTTTTTAAATAAGGACAATGAAGGGACTGGGTCCTTCATCTAGAAAAATGTTATGAAAAAAAAGTATAGAATTAAAAATGGTATCAAGTGGAAAGTGGGAAATGGAAAAAAGGTTCTCTTCTAGGAGGAAAAATGGCTTCTTCATTCTTCCCTGAAAGATTGCCTGGCATGGAGTATATATGAGAATTAGTGTAAAGCTATGTTAGGCAGGAATGTTGCAGATTATTGGGACAAGGATCACTGGAAGGACCTAACTATTATCGATAAAAGATTGGGACATCTTAATTCCTTTCTCAATTCGATAAAATTGATTGAGGAAGAGGATATTGTTGTTTGAAAACATAGTTCGGATGGAAAATTAACTGTCTCTTCTCTGTATCAGATGGAGTATGATGAAGTTATTAAGCCTTTTTGGGCCAAAGTCTGGGATAAAATCCTTATACCAAAAATCAATGTTTTTTTTCTGGATTATGATGCAGAATAAAATGTTAACCACTGATAATCTTAGAAAAAGAGGCATGAACATAGTGAATAGATGTTATTTGTGCAAGCAGGAGGAAGAGAGTGTTCAGCATATCTTCATTCATTGTTCCTATGCCAGAAAAATTTGGGGTTTTTTTCTTTAGATCTTTAATATTGAATGGGTTTTCCCTAGCAACTTAGAGAGTCTATTTAAAGCTTGGTTATATCCCTCTAAGCATAAAACTATTATTCAGATGTGGAAATTTGTCCTCCCACATGTCTATTGGGGGGTTTGGAGGGAAAGAAATGATAGAATTTTTAGGGATAAAAGTACCAAGGAAAAGGAAGTCTTCTACAAGATTAAAAGAGGTATAAGAGAGAATGTTATGATGTAGGATGAAGTTGCAGAATCAAAACAGGAGAATGACTTATCAGTGCTTAAAATTTGGAATTTGAGCGGTAAACCTAACAATAAGATTATAAAGGGTAAAAGAGAAGATGCTAGATGGGACTGTCCTCCTAAGGGTTGGCAGAAAGTTAATTTTGATGGGGCCTCTAAGGGAAACCCAGGGGTGGTTGGTTGTGGAATTGTTATCAGAAATAAAAATGGTGTGTGTATTGGCATTAAAACTATTCCTATTGGTCATCAAACTAATCATATTGCAGAAGCTTGCGCGGCTCTCCAAGGTGTTAATTATGCTAAAGAGAAAGGATGTACTAAAGTTTGGGTCGAAGGGGATTCTCTTAACATTATAAATTTTTTAAACAATGAGTTTCCCACGTCTTGGAAAATATACAATACAATTCAAAAAGCAAGGGAGATAATTAACTCTTTTGAGTGTTGCATAATAACTCATAATTATCGCGAAGCCAATGGCGTTGCTGACTGGGTGGCAAATCACGCATGCAAAAGTGATGAGGTGGATCAGTGGAATGATGGAAACAATATGCCAATTGAAGTTAAATTAATGCTTGAGGACGAGCGCCAGAGGAGTCGTCAGAAAGTCATCATCAATGGAAAAATATTTTAATACCAATTATACTCAGGTGATGTGTCATAATGGCCTTCAAAGGTGGCAGTATAAGGCAATGATTTTAAGTTGGAGATGGCACGCTTTATGGGTCTTTTTTTGTTATCAAAAAGCTCATTCTGGCATTATCTGTAGTGTCAAGAACAAAATATACAGAAATTACAGAGATAAGACGGGAGGTAACAAGAAGCGTATTGAACCAGTTAGCTATAGTAAGTGGAAAAAGAATGAGGAGGTGTGGAAGATTGTGAAAGAGGGAGGCCTTGTTGTTTATTTGGAGGGACTGCATGGGGGAAATCCTAATATTACAAGGATTTTTGAGAAAACATGGAAGGAGGGCAAGATTTTAGTTGATGATGAGTACATGGAAGTCACAGAGGATGTCATTGCTGAAGCCACGGGAATGGGGACAGAGGGTATTAAGTTTTACCATGACAGGTTGATTTCTGACAAAGCCTGGGATAATTTTCCGGTTAATGAGAAAGAGAGGAACAGATTGGTGAAGATTGACACATCCTACCATAACCCTAAGCGCATTTCCAGACCTTGGAGTTATGTTTTGTATATCCTTGTTAGCTATATTACGCTGCATGGTAGCTTTACTAGAGTGACTGGGCACCATTTTATGCTATTAAATCACTTTAGACATAAGGTGAAAATTAGCTTACCTTACTACTTTCTTAGTTCGTTAGAAGCTACTATCAATAGTTATCAGAAAGATCCCAAGGGGGACCATGCTTCTCACCAAGGACTCATGCTTCTTGTTTATGAGGTGTTGAAAGCTAAAAAATTGGTAAGGTCAGTGGAGAAGAAGAAACTAAAGGATGCAAAAGAAACAGAAGGGGAGGAGGAGTATAGCATGTTTGAAGAAAATACGGAAAGTGAAGGAGAGGCAAGAGGCTTCTCTACTCCTAAAAATAAGAAAAGGGGTATTCCTAAAAAGAAGAAATCTAGCTATGAAGGGTCAAAAATTGACGAAAGTGATGAGGAATGGGAGGTAGACAGTAGAAAACAAAAAGGCAAAATGAAAACTCAGAAGAAAACCCAGACTGCTGATTCAGAGACTGAGATTGAGATTAAGGTTGTTAATAAAAAGAAGAAACAAAAGAATACCCAGATTGGGGATTCTGAAACTGAGACTGACAACGAAACTACTAAAAAGGAAGGTAAAAAAAGGAAAAGAGTTGAGGGGAAGGATACGCGCAGAAACAATAACACTAGCAGGAAAATAATTGTTCTTACCTCTGACAAGGAAGACATTACCCCTGATAAGAGGAAGACTAAGGATAAAGATCATAGAGAAAATGAAAAAGAGGACACTTTGATCAAAACTAGGGAGCTGAAGATTGATACTCAGAAGGGGGAAGATTTTATGGAACAGAATAAAGATGTTGATTCTAGGTTCAAGGAATATCCCGATAATCTAGAAAAAGGGGATCATAATAAGAAAGACAATAAAGGTATAATCGAGGGTTTTTCTGGGTTGATTAATAATATGTTTAATGATCAGGTTATTTTGAAAAATCAAGTTGAGAAAACACAGAAGGACATAAAAATTCTCAACAGAATGGGGATTGGGGAAAAACCTATGGTAGAGTGTTTGAAGGAAATGAAAGAAGTTGTTGGCAACTCGGAAGCTCAGGCTAAGTATGTCAACAAGGTGGAAACCATGGAGAAACAAATCAAACATATTAAAGACAGAATGGATAAGGAGAACAAGGAGGAAGAAATTAGGAGTTTGCATAAAAAAGTTAAAAGACTGGAGATATCAGTTAAAAAAATAGGGGAACAATGTCTCATAAGCCTAAAAGCCTACTGCGGTCATGCGCAAATTCTTATGGATAAACTGGAAAGGATCAACAAGGAGAATGAGAGCAGTATAGTGGAGAATACGGGACCGGGATCACGTACTAGAGCCAGCGCCAATAAAAAGAGTCCTAAGGAGGACAAAGAAATAGAGGAGCTGAAAACTTCGGTCAAAAACATGCAAATCATGGTCCTCGAAGCTAAGGAGCTGGTAAAAGAGATGTAGCTGCTCTTTTTTCTATCCTGGTTGGGTTTTTTGCTGTCCCTGCTGTCTTCTGTTGTTTCTTTGGGACTTTTTATGTTTGGATCATTGTTTTTCTGTTCCTTCCTTTTATGGTGCTTAGGCATAGTTGTATCTATTTTTTGTTGTTTACCTTTAAACTCTAGGTTGCAGGTCCTTGTAAAACCTGCTGAACTCTTTGGTTTTTTGTAAAGGTTTCAGGTCCTTGTAAAACCTATTTTTACTTAATCAGAACAAAGTAATTTTTAATGTTGTTTTGAGAAAAAAATTAATTGATGATAGTGTGATCATGCCCCCTCAGGAAAGAAACCAAAGGATAATAATAAATCCCTCAGTTGAAAGAGCATATCACTTGCAGGAAGCGGTTAGAACAAGAAAGAATGGAAGAGAAGAAGTGAAAAAGAAGGTGTGTTTAAAAATAAACACACGAGTACCAAGTTAATCACATAAAAATAGGAGTGGTAAGACTTATAAAATGATGAATGATAAAATGTGCAATTTTGACCGATGTTTGGAATAAATGAAGCAAATCTACAGTTTTTGAAATTGTCGTAAGAATGGTACTGTGCTGCTGAAAACATCTCATGCACCTTTGATTTGGTTCTGGATTGATCAGAAGGAGAACATAAATGTAGTTATAGTTTCCCATGAGGAGTTTCAGAACTCCTAAATGTCTCAAAAGACCAATATAAGCCTCCAAATTTACCACTTTACTATTCATTTTCACTTTTAGCCATAGTAATTCGGAGAGCTCTTTAGAGAAGATGGTAGTCCCAGTGAGGAAGCACCATTTTGAGATGAGCCATTGACATCAACACCCAGTCGACTACCCACCACTGGTAAGTGCTTGACAAACTACCCTGTGATTTTTGCAAATTTCAATTTTATGTATTTTTGTAGTTGTTAGAGCCCTTGCAATTTTGAATTGCATCCGAGATTCTGGATCACAACCTACAAATCCCGTGTCGCATCCAGTTTTTCCTAGATCACATCCAATTTTTCTTGATTCTTGTGTCACATCCGATATTTCCAAGATCGCATTTGTTTTCATTGCTCTTGTCTTATTTTTAGTAAAAACCCATCAGTGCATCGCACCCCGCATTGAGGATCGCATCTCATATTTTGGTGATCGCATAAAGAAAAATAGATCACACCCTTCTGTTTCAGAATCATATCTAGTTAGGAGACTTATAATTTTAATCTTCCAGACCTATTTGCGTGCCACGAATTTGGAGTCACTTAGCTGATTAGAAGTTTGCCCCTTTGTTGTAGATAGGATACTGATGTATTGTTGTTTTTGTCCAAAATAGGCCCAGTTTGAGGTAGTCGCATTTCGCGGCATATACCCTGGTCATGTTCTTGCATTTTCTGGATGGTTGTTAGATGATGAGTAGACTACCATGATCTTATGTGGATTACGCTCATTGATAGGTTTACCTAAGATCTGGGTAAACCATGGGTTGTTGACTGCTCTAGCTGAGAGATGGCACTCAGAGCACAACACCTTTCATTTACCGACTGGAGAGATCATAGTGACTCCAGAGGATGTCTGGAGGATACTTTGGGTATTGATGACTGGGCATGAGGTACAATTTTAATCAATGGTGGCTGTGATGATTGGTGGTGAGCAAAGATTTGTCCAGGATGACGCCATAGATAAATGGTATCTGTCTTGGGATTACATGGTCGATCATTATGATCGTTTATCTTTTTATTTAGTAGGTCTAGTAGGGGGCGTCCTATTTCCTGATAGGGGCCAGCATGGATTCATGGTTGGTTGGGTAGACATGATAGAGCAGATGGTTACCCACCATCAGAGACTTGCCTAGGGTAGTTGTATCTTAGCCCATATGTATAGAGAGTTGCATGAGATAGTATACCACTATACTCAGAGCATAACCGTAGGCATTCTTATTCTCTAGATTTGGGCCTAGGAGCATATCCCTATGACATGACCAATTGTAGATAGACAAAGGGTACCAAAGCAGTCGTATGTTTATATGTATGCAGGTCTTCCTTAGCAGGCCCATCTAGGAAAGATTGAGTACTAGTGCCACTTGTTCAATGATATGACAGAGGTCATTTTGCAGCCATATTTAGATTGTGAGGTGTGGTCCTCAGATGCCCGGCAGGTACCCTACTTATGTCAGAGCTGATATCTCATTGGCAGGACTAGATATATTATAGAGTGGTTTGTGATCACCAGAGTGCTAAGGAAGTATGGTCATTGGTAGGGCAGGATAGAGGATATTGTTGTATACGCCCAGACAAGAGATGAGACACCATTATGGGGGGCATAGTTATAGTATGAGATGACACACCAGGAGATCCAGAATATGGTGGCAGTAGACTAGGATCTCCATCCTAATGTAGCTGACGTAGGTGTCTCAGACGGATATGATGCTGAGAGGCTTCAGTACCCCTTTCCTCAGTTCACTATTCATGAGGAGATCATTCCTTGCATAGAGGAGCCCTTAGACTATGATCTTAATGATTGACCAACTAGGGGTAGGGGCAGTGCGTAGAGCGATAGGGCTCCTGGCAGGTGTGGAGGTTGTGATGGTGGTAGGGATGGTAGAGATGTCAGGCATCCTCCTCCCGATGATGGTCCTGATGGAGATGAGAGGGGTGGATGTGGTGAGGCAGTGGATACAGGTGGAGCCATTGGTAGTGGTAGTGGAGAGGGTCAGTGCACCTGGTTCAGATTTGTAGCTCCTTGAAGAGATCCTAGTCCACTCCTTACTAGGGACTAGTAGAGATAGATACATCATGGGTCACAGGATAGACCATAGGATAGAGGACAGGATAGGTCCTAGGAGAAGGATATAGGTAGAGATGAAGATGCTCTATCCAGGTGTGAGTAGGAGAGGGAGCATCTTTGAGCGAGGATTACATCATTGGAGGCTCGATTTACTACTGCTGATGCCTTACTAGAAGATAGGGATATACAACTTGAGTGGCTAAGAGAAGAGAGGGACAGATAGGGTGAGATTCTCAGAGCTGATAGAGATGCACATGCTTGGACAACGGTTCATCACGGGCAGAGGGCCACTTATTATTATGCCCTATATCATGCAGCAATGCCCGAGGGTCAGAGAGAACCTTCCTTTTCTCAAGTGACTCAGCAGTCAGAGGGGGCCATGCCACCTCCATTAGCTCCTTTTGTACCACCTCCTCCTCCTTCTCTTGGTTAGGGAGAGGGGGTGGGTTAGAGTTGATATTTTGTACCATTTATATGTACATCTTGACATTACATTTTGTATATCTAGATCCTACTAAGATCTCCCCTTTTTGTATATGACATTCATACATGTATATCTAATTTATTCGGCCTCATTGGTACTCTGATACTCTTTATGCATACTGTTCCATATTTTGATCTGTACCATGTTATGATGATATATATCTGATGCAGCTTCCTATTTTTGATATGTTTCATGAGTTCTTTTTTCTTTTATAGATGTGGTAAATGTATCTTGCACATGTGATGATATCCTGGTCTCTTGAGGAGTTAGATGTTAGAGGATAACATCATTTTATGATTTGATGTGATGAGTCATTACTGATATAAATATGTTTTAAATGATACTCATGTGAAAATGAAAATGTATGTTTCTTTTCAATTTTCTGTTTCCTTCAATATAGATATATGGATGCACTTAGGATGAAAAAGTAAAAATGCAATACATGGATGCTCTATTTTTGTATTTTCTTGTTGCTTCTTTTCAATGAATGCAAAATGTATGCTATGGATGTGCAATGATAGATATATCAGTAATATTGATGATGTATTTAACTTGGTTTTGAGAAGAAGATAGGAATCATTTTTGAGCGCAAAATTCCTTATGTTTTTATGTATTATGCAATCTCTAAATGTAGTTATATGCAGACTCTTAGGACTTTGTCACTGGTATGTAAATGTATAGCTCTTTATCATCATTGGACACTTTTCAGAATGGAAACCACCTGATAGTACAACCATCAATAATACCCACTGATATTATGAAAGTATGAATACTATGTTTTATTGAAATGTTGGAAATAGACTTAGGCATCAAGACATAGAAGCCAGGATAACAAAATAGTCACCTTCCTTTTAATATAAAAGATTCTGATTAAGGTAAGATATTGAACCCGTAATGACTTTGAAAATTCATATCCTTAGGTACATTATGATTAGTATACGTTAATGAGGACCTGGATCAGAAAATAGCCAAGGAATATGTTTCAACCTCACCATAGTTTACACATAACAAAGATCGAGATATATGTGGCTATCCACCCATAGTGGAAACTCTTACCATTAACATCCAAGTTAGGTGAAATTTATTGGATCATTTGAAACAATCACCATACGTAGAAAACCAAGAGAACATTATGCCCCATATCCTTGTGACCCTTTGTCTTTGTGTAAATGTCATTGAGTAACTAAGAAGACATAATAAATCATCAATTGTGAATCAAATAAATGAAATTTATAATTACTTAGATTCCCCTAGTTGAAAAAATCATCAGGACATAAAAGAACCATAATCAAACCAATATCAAATTGTGTGTTTAAGTAGTACTTGTTCATTCATTTGTCAAACATAGTAAAGATTCATCAATCAAAAAATTGTAATACAAGAAATATGGTGTTCCATGTCTGTGCATTGATAGGATAATCTATTCATGTTTGCGATCCAGTATAGTTTTGTAGGAACTTTGTTAATGTAAATGTCATGTCCAGATTGGTGATGTTTGAAAATACACCCTTATTTTGGAAAGTGACATTGTGTCACATGTATCAATAAACATTGTATCCATGAGGCACACCATCCTAGAGAAACCTAGAAACCACAACTTACCATGCCAGAAAATATGCCCCCAGTGCAGAATGAATTATTCCTAAGACGTAAATATAGACAAATCCCAAGTGAGGATAAGATAGTCATGTAGGAAAATGAAGTCAGCATATGAGCACAGGAAAAATTATGAAGGCCTAGTATCAGTAGTGCATCAATAGATGGAGTGCAGAACACAAGTGATGCCTGATTGCTAGGTTTTCACCACTTAGAAAGACCTTTTTCTTTCTCTTTTTTCTACCAAGATTCCTGCTTTACCAGGTACTCATCAAGGTACTTTTTCTCTTTTTCAATTTTTTTGCTATTTTTTTTTTGAATGTTTTTGTAGTATCGAAGCGCCTATTTGCTAGGTTTTCACCAAGGATACTCTTTCGGTAGGACCTTTTCCATTGTTTTTGGATTTCTTTAGAATCAACTTTTTGAATTTTTTGGTATTTCGTAAGAACTTTTTGCTGTACAGGCTCTGCTAGGCAAACATCAAGTGTAGAACCACTTCAAATGAATAGTATTGATAGGATTTGGAAGAATTTCCCCCTCAGGTTTAGCTAGTTAATAAGCTCCACTCCAAAAAGTAGCAGTGATTACATAAGGTCCTAGCCAGTTATGTTCAAATTTTCCTTTTTGTTCCCTGTTAGGCTATTTCTTAGGATTCTCTCTGAGAATGAGATCTCCTAATTCAAATTTGCATGGTTTGACATTCTTATTGTAACCTTTGGACATACATTCTTGATACACTTTGAGGTGATCGAATGCTTGTTGTCGGCGCTCATCTAGTATGTCCAAAGAATTCACCCTATCTATGCGGTACTGCTCATTAGTAACAAGACCTTGTAAAGATATCTGTAAAGATGGTATTTTGACCTCAATAGGTAGTACTGCTTCAGTGCCATAGAATAGAGAAAATGGCATGGCTCTAGTTGGTGTTGTTATGCTTGTTCGATAGGCCCATAGTGCCGAATTTAGTTGTAGATGCCAGTCTCTGCCAGAGTTGCTTACAGTTCTGTGTAGAATCTTGAGAATATTATTGTTTGATGCCTCAGCCTGTCCATTACCTTGAGGATAATAGATTGAGGAGCAATGTTGAGTGATATGGAACTATTCACAAAGGTCATCAATGTCTTGATTTTTAAATTGGCCCCCATTGTCTGTTACAATTAAAGAGGGTATCCCATATCTACAAATAATGTAGTTCAGAATGAACATAGACACCTGTTTTCTAGTGGCTTTGATTAGCGGTATGGCTTCAAACCGCTTTGTGAAATACTCAGTGGCCATAATGATGAACTTGTGTCCATTTGAGGTGTTGGGATATATCTATCCAGCCAATTCAAAGGCCCATTGCTGAAATGGCCAATGTGTTATGAAAGGTATAAGCTCCCTGGTAGGAGCATGGATAATATTTCCATGTGTCTGAAATTTAAGACATGCTTTTGAAAACTAAATAGCATCTCTATCCATGGTAGGCCAGTAATAGCCTACTCTGAGCAGTTTCTTCACTAATGAAAACCCATTCGAGTGTGATCCACATACACCTTCGTGGACTTCTTTTAATGCTAGATTGGACTCTTTGAGTTATAAACACCAAAGAAGTGTACCATCGAGATCACGTTGATATAAGTTGTTAGTTATGAGGATGTAACATGATGCTATCCTAATCAGGGATCTTTTCTCATTTCTGGATAGATTAGAGGGAATGGTCTGGTCAGAAAGGTAATCAATGATATTGGTATACCAAGATTGGTCTGGAGTATTTAAAGCACATATTACCTGGTACTCTGGGGTATCAAAGGAAGGATAGGATAGCTCTTCCACAAAGAAGTCATAGCGGAATTGATGTTCTTCTAGTTGTAACATGGACGCTAAGGTAGCCATAGTGTCAATAGCTTTGTTCTCTGATCTTGGTATCTTCTAGAAGTTGATGAAGATAAAGTATTTATTTAGGTCATCAACTAGTTGCTTGTAGGGTATCAACTTTTCATCTTTCATTTGATACTCCCCATTGACTTGATTGATAATTAGTTTGGAGTCACCATATACGTGTAACTCTATGATCTTCTATTCCATTGTGAGCTTAAGGCCATTTACCAATGCTTCAGATTTTGAAATATTGTTGGAGCATGGAAACATCATTTTGTAATATTTGGTAATCTTGTAACCTTGAGGAGGTATGAAAAGGACCCCCACTCTAGATCCTTGTTGAGTAAATGAACCCTCAAAGTACATCTTCCATGGATACTCAGTGAGATGCATGATTATTACATTAGGGAATTCAATGAGAGAGTGTTCATCATCCTAGAGTGGTGAATCAACCAATTGATCTGCAAGGACTGTCCTTTGATAGCTCTCTATTCTACATACTCAATGTCAAACTCACTTAGAATCAGGACCCATTTTGCCAAACATCCCATTAATGTTGTTCTGCTTAAAAGGTACTTTAGAGGATCAATCTTAGCAATGAGCTTTACTATATGAGAGAGCATGTAGTGCCTTAATATTTTTGATGTGAAGACGACTGCTAAGCATGCTTTTTCAATAATGCTATAATTGAGCTCATAGGCGACCAATGTTTTACTAATGTAGTAGATAGCTCTTTCTTACTTGGTTTCATCCTCTTGTGCCAACAATACTCCTAGGGATGTAGCTATAGCTGAAATGTATAGGAGTAGGATCTTTCCTTGAATAGGTGCCATAAGAATTGGTGGAGTGGCTAGGTATCCTTTCAATTATCTAAAGTTTCCTTCGCAGTGTTCATCCCACTTGAAGGTAACCCCTTTATGTAGTATCTTAGTAAAGGGTTGGGCCTTATCGACAAGTTGGGACATGAATCTCCTAATGGACTGGAGTCTCCCTTACTGTGTCCTCATTTGACTGATGTTACGTGGAGGATCCATCTCTAGTATAGATTTAAGCTTAGCGGGGTCTACCTCAATTCCCTTCACCAAAACATTGAATCCTAGGAGGTTCCCTGATTGGACCCCAAAGGCACATTTATTAGGATTGAGTCTAAGTTGAAACTGCTCCATTCGATCTAATATTTTTCTTAGGTCAACAATGTGAGTACCTCTCTCTTTGGATTTAGCCACTGTGTCATTGACATAGTCCTCCATGTTCTTGTGCATCATATCATGGAATATCATTGTCATGGCTCTTTGATATGTTGCACTGGCATTCTTTAACCCAAAAGGCATGACATTCCAGAAAAAGGTGCCCCATGCGCATGTGAATGCAATTTTCTCTTAATCTTCAAGGGAAATCTTGATTTGATTATAGCCTAAGAATCCATCCATTAATTAATACATCTGGTAGCCTGCTGTAAGATCTATGATCATGTCTATGTTAGGTAGAGGGAAGTCATCTTTTGGACATGCTTTGTTCAAATCTTTGAATTCAATAAAAATCCTGATAGACTTATCAGTTTTAGATACGGGGACCACATTGGAGATCCATCCTGCATATGCAATGAATCTAATAAATTTGGCTTTTAACAACTTTTCTAGCTCTGCTTTTACTAATAATGCAACATGAGGATGCATCTTTCTAATTTTTTTCTTTACGGGCTTGATCTTGTGAGCTATAGATAAGTGGTGCATGATTAAATTAGGATCTAGCCTTGGCATATCTGTATAAGACCATGAAAAGTTAATCTTCTTCTCCTTTAGGAACTCTATGAATTGTGTCTTCTCCTATTCTGATAAGGATTGTGCAAGGTGTACTATTTTAGGATTTTCAACCATGCCCAAATTTACTGGCTGTGTTGGTTCAATCAGCACTGGAGATCTTTCCTAAAAAATTTTGGTGAGGATATCAAGAGTCTCATCCTTTGGCACCTTAGAGAGGTTTTCACCATCCGATACATCTTTTTTCTTTACTATTTTGGGATCTGATACTGCCACAGAGTGGTTTTCACCATCAGTCCACTTTTTCTTTTTACTTTTCAGTTGTTGAATAAGAAACTTGATATCCTCCTGTGACATGTTCCCACTCCTTGCATTGGTGGAAGAAGGGTAAGGCTCAAAAGCATTGAGATAAAAAGCTAGGGTTTTTTCATTGGGAAAGTCAAGGATAGGAGTAGGATTTGTTTTAGTCCAATCAATTAGGTCGGGAAGTGCCAATGTTAGGGAGTGAGTCTCTGGGAAGGACAACATCGTGTTAGCATCAAGACCATTAACCGACATGAAATGATCTATTAAGTTAATTATTTTTATATTTAGATCAATAAGAGTGAGATCATCATTAAAATGGTCATTTTTAGTCATATGTGGATCGAAATCTAGTGACTCATCAGTACAAATCTCATTATCATCTCTCTGTAAATGGAGGTTTCTTGCCTGTGGCCTATGAAATTCTTCTAGACTTATGTATTCACTAGTGTCTTCATCAATGATCGCAAGAAGGAACTCTTCTTATGCTTCAAGAGGATTAGTATCATTGAGAGGAGTGTCAAATTGTTTACCAGGAGCTTAGTTCCAAAATAGAGACAGGTCTCAGGTTGGTTACTATTCTCTCTGAAAATCCTGTTGTTCCTTTCCTTCCAAATGGTCCAGCATATGCCAGAGGAGTTGGAGCAGGGGGTGATTAGAAGGGGATATCCAATTGTTAAATTGATTCACTTCTCTACTCGGGGCACACAAGATACCCAATTTGCTGATAATTCCTTGCCAAATGTTGGTAGCATAGTCACAGTGGATGAAAAGGAGGTTTACAATTTCTTTCTCCTTACATAGGACACATTTTTTTTGCATGGAGAAGCCTCTCTTTATGAGATTATCTTGGGTTAGGACCTTACCGTGCATTAGAGTCAACCAGAAAAAAATAATTTTTGGTGTGAGCTGAGGGATCAACACCTTCTTTAAGTCTCCTGGGTTACTCTCCTCCTTAAGAAGCAGGTTGTATGAAGATTTAATAGTGAAAGTACCAGCCTGGGTGGGGGCCCAGATAATAGAGTCATCACACCCTGAAATTATGATATTATTCAGGTTTTTCATAAGATCCTTGGCCAATTGTTGCAGGTTTGGTCTATCCCTTAACCGATTAGGTATATCAACCCAGTGTCTTCCATTGATGTAGCTGGATACTCTAATACCTAGGCTAGGTCTGAGGTAGTCCATGAGGGGTTTTCATCTGGGGCCCAATTTAGGTTGATTCATGATCTAGTGGTTATTACAAAATTTGATGGACCTTCCATTTCTAATTTGCCAAAAAGCTTCTTTAGACAAAACGGTCTTACATTTACATATGTTCATCCAGAGTTTGGATCCACTGGGGAGGTCACTGTTGTGGAAAATCCTCCTGTAGGGATGGCCATGGAGGTACTTAGCTTCCATTAATCTAAACCAATCCTCTCTTCCCTCTATGAGATTCCATGCCACCTTTCTGGTAAGGGCCTTATTCATCAGACCTATTTTTCTAAGACCCAGGCCACCCAAACTTTTTGGGAGGCAGACAGTGTCCCAATGGACAAGTGAAATCCTCCTCTTTTCTTTAGAGCCCACCTACAGAAAGGTTATTTAAATCCTTTCAAGCTTATCGGCCATGTTTCTTCTAATTTTAAAGAGGGATAGGAAGTAAACATGGATCCCTTGGAGGGTGGAGGCCACCAACTGAAGTTTCCCCGCATTGCTTAAAATCTTCCCCTTCCAACCAGCAAGTTTCCTCTGGGTTCTTTCAAGAATGGAATTCCAGAAATCTTAGGACACATCTTTGACCATGAGAGGGAGGCCAAGGTAGGTAGAAGGGAGCGAAGCTACAAGACACCCCAGAATTTGAAGCACCTTATTTTGTAAGTCTATGGGGGTATTGAAGAAGAACATTCGACTCTTTTGATAGTTGATACACTATCTAGAAGCCCATGCATAACTTTCTAGGATTTGTTTCCATTGTCTGGCCTCAATCATTGAAGAATACCCAAAGAGGAAAGTGTCATCCACAAACTGTTCTAACACCAGTTGAGGATGTGTAGAAGCGGGTTTGATGCCTTTTATTCTTCTAGTAGCGGACAACATACATAGATTCCTGCTAAGCACATCAGCCACCATAATAAAGAGGTAGGGGGAGAGAGAGTCTCCCTATCTAAGACCCTTTTCCAGATTAAAATTGCTACCAAGGGAGCCATTGGTAAGAATAGAGAAGCTAACAATTTGAGTACATTCTTGTATAATTTGGATAACCTTCTCATTAAAGCCTATTTTAGCAAGAATTTTAAGAAGAAAGGACCAGTTAACTTTGTCATAAGCTTTAGAGATATCCATTTTAAAGGCCATACCTGGGACCTTACTTCTATCCATAAAATGGATAATTTCATGGGTAGCAATGGCCGCATCTAGGATCTGTCTACCCTGCACAAAACCTTTCTGAGTATTGTGAATAATCTTGTCTGGAAGAGGCTTGATTCTACCAATTAGGATCTTGGTAAGGATCTTGTAGAAGGTATTGCAGAGGCTAATGGGTCTAAAATCAAACATAGAAGTAGGATTATCATGCTTAGGGACAAGCACAATGTAGGTTTGATTATGCTGTCTGAGAAGGTACCCAGTCCTAAAGAAGTCTCTGGCAGCCCTGGTAACATCACTCCCCACAATTTCCCAATATTCCTGAAAAAATGCTGGAGGAAATCTGTCCAGTCCGGGGGCTTTGTAAGCTCCCATAGCAAAGACTGCCTTCTTGACCTCCTCATCAGAGACCCACTTCATAAGCATGTCATTATAACCAAGAGTAATAGCACTTTGGATGTGATCCAGGAGCTGGTTTTGGATGTTGTTCGGACAAGCATTATTGTTGTATAGTTTCCCTTAAAAGATTTATGCATTCTATTTCTATTTTAAAAACTCAAAAAAATAAATTTAATCATCCTACATTGTTGTTTTAGTTATTTGAAAATGATAAATTTTTAATATTGCTATTTTGAAAATTGAGTCAAAGAAAGAAGCTTGAAATTCTAATTTTTACAACAATAAATTGAAAGTTTCTTTTGTACTTCTAGTTTACTAAATAGAAAGAAAATTTTAAATGCATTTGAGAACTTAGTTGTTGGTTAATAATTCTTAGTGGATTTTCGAAGGAAAAATGAAATATTTTAATAATATCATTTTTTGTACAGCAAGAAGCTATATATAAAAAATATAGATCTAGTTATTTCATGTGCTCATACACTTAATGCTTGCCACAGTTTACATTGCATATAAGTTAGAAATCAAATCAAAAGTACATTATGATAGTTAATGAGTCAGTAAACTATTCTTTTATAATTAGCTAATTTAAAGGGGATATCAAGGGATAAATTATTTAGTGGTTATAGTATTTGATTTAACAAATTTTTGAACATTAAAATTTAATTATTAAAATGAGTTCATAAAGTTAAATCGTCAAAATTAATTAATTGACGGGAGAATTTAGTAATCAATAATGGATTAATTAAATTAGGGGACAACCAAGTTATGAATTTATTAAGATTAAATTGATGTAACAATTAAGTTTGAACATGGGTTATTTCAAGGGGTAAATATAATCTAGATAGATATAATAATTTAATAATCTTTCCACCAAAATTTATTTAATAGGATTTTAAAGCTAATTTAATTAGAGTTAAATAAATACAAAAATATTTATGACCCTGATTAATATGATGTTTACCATTAGTATAAGGAGAATTTAATTAATGTTTGAAATTATCTCAAGGCTTGAATATCATTAGTAAATTCATATTAGGAAAACAAATCTGATTTAGATAATTAAACCTATTTAAGTGTTCACACTTAGTGGAGACATTATCAAGTAACCTAAATGGATTGGCCAATTCCTAATCTCACTTGTAGGTGTCTATATGAGAACTACCTCTTTGAAACCACACTTGGTTCTAAGATCTCACTCTTTACCCTTCAATTGAACTTCACTTTCTCTTTGTCATCCACCTAGTCGGGCACTATGATCTCGCCAAGGGCATGATGCCAAAAATAGAAATCTTGCTCTTCTAAGCTTCTCCTTCCACACAAACAACCTCCACTAAGTCCCCTATCATATTCCTCTGGTTTGTGATTATTTTCATGGTGGAGAACTAAGGGGGATGCATTCCACCAAAAATAGTCTAAACTACACCAACAACTACTCTATTTACCAAACAATTTGAAAAGCTAATCTAATTAACTCAAAACAACTACACTACTGAACAAAAGTTTCTTAAAAATATCTCTACTACACATAACCAACACTAACTTTCACACTTCAATCCATACAATAACTCATACACTCAATGCAAGTTGATTGTCACTGCAAATCAGAACTCTGAGCTTTGATTCACTTTCAAACTTACATTCCTCCTCTCCGTACCTCAGGAAATGGGATCATTTTTGTCTTTATATACCGTACCCATGATTCTAGGAAATTATGGCAACCACTCATGTTTTTACCTCAAAAGGAATCATATTCTACAAATGTTGTCATGCAACATTAAAAGTTGCACAAATGGTATCAAGCAACATTGTGACAACTTTACATCTTTTTGCAGAATTATTACTAAGGGTCTCTAATCAACCTAGAATGGTGTAGAAAATTCTTAGGAACCATTTTAGGATTAATTATAACCCTTCCCATGCCTTAAAGGATTTTAGGCATATTTAAACCCATTTTCCCATCATAGGCCTAATCTAGCACTATTAACTAGGAAAGAATTAAACATCCAGGTTGGATTGAGCCTAGTATAATCCACCATAGATAACACAAGAAAGACCTTATAAGGTAAAATTAAACACTACTGACTTGTCTAAGGTCAGTAGAAGCCAAAACTATAACTATTCTTAGGGATTTTCCTAGGTGTTCCTGCACCATCCTCCCCAAATGAAAAAACTTCAATCCACCCTTGGATTGAGTAAGTTGGAATCCACTACAAAATTCTTGAATTCAGTCTCCTTGATGCAAGTTGCCTCTGAATCTTCTTTTCCATTCCATTTAATTAAATTCTCATAATAAGTTCTTTGTCTGGTCTTCTTTTAGGCCCTGAGGCCAAGTATCTTTTCTGCCTTCTTAGGTGGGGTAGGGTTCAAGTTCATTTTGTTGGCAAGTGATAAACTTTTGATATATGATTCACTTTTTGGTTGTAATTTATGGAAACACATGTAGGTTTAAGTTTGATTACTTTGAAGATAAGTTTCAATGATTTAGAAATTGACTAAGTATAGTATCAGAGATACATAAATTCTTTGGAAGTCAAAGATAGAGATCAATGAATTAGGAAAATAGAGCTTAGAGGAAGAAAATATGAAGGATGTTTGACCTCCACCTCAGACCAATTTGGATTTGGTTAAGTCTACGATGAATTAGAATGATTTGAAGATAGACAGACTGCAGAAAAACAATGATATAGAGCAGTTGGACAACAACGAAGAATGAGGGAGTATGACTTGGACTCCAAGAAATCAAAGTTGTATTTTGGTTGCTGATAGCCTACACATTGACTATGAAAGAGCACCGACTAAGAATTTAATTTTTCATATATTAAATTTATTTTGTATTGAAGGATGAATAAGTAATATTTGTAATATTCATACTATGAGCCGACTTTGTAAAGTTGTGAGCTATATATGTAAGATCTTTTTGGTAAAGATTGTATGTAGTTTTTGTAATAGTTATCTAAGAGATCAGATATGTGAATGGTAGAAAAGAGAAAGACAAAGATCATTGAAAAAATATAAAGGAACTATCAAAGCATTAGTGATGCTTGTTTTGTTCATGACTGAGAACCCTTTGTAATTGAATTGTATTCTAAGAGTTGTAAGCTTAGTTGGCCCCTAACAAGGTGTTGTGAACCTTTAACAGGGTTTTTATTCCTCTAACAAGGAAACGTACTATATAATATTCATCTCCTAATAGGGCTAGGTCTCCTTACATGGACACTATACTTTAGTGCATGCTTGTGGGTATCATCCCCACCGGTGTTTTTCCTTTCCCAGGGTTTCCTCATAAATAAATATTGTGTTATGAGTACTGTGTCATTTTCTTATGTTCTTTTCTTTACTACAAATGTATGATTAATGTTTAAGTGGTTGAAGAATTAATTAAAGTGATATTATATTGATTCACCCCCCTCTTAGTATAATCCAATCCTAACAATTGGTATCAGAGGTTTTGGCCCTTAGAGAGAAAGCCTAAAAGCTTGAGGGCGATCATAATGGATTTTTACATGTTGTAAGAAAAATTTGATGTTGCATTTGAAGACCTTGATAAAGAAAAGAAGATAATGGAGATTTGAGATTCAACATGTGAAGAGATGAGAAATTTGTAAAGAAACTCAAAGAACGACTTGAGCTTTCTAGAAGACAAAAAGAAGATCTTGTGGTCCAAATAAAAGAAGACTCACATGAGGACAATTTAGATCAGGTGAAGCAACTAAAAGAAGAGATTGAGACTCTGAAACTTGAAAATAAGTCTATGACTAAAGATGTACAGATGCAGAAGGATGCTAAGAATAAATTTGAAGAAACCATAAACAATGCATTGAATTGAATGAAGGATGAGACTGACAACTACAAGAAAACATACCTAGAATTGGATAAATACAATCAGATTGTGAAAGGTGAACTTGTTGAAGCAAAGAATCACATTGAGAAACTTCACACCAGCAGTGATTTGATTGATGAATAGCTAGACAAATAGAAACCTAAAGGTGATATGACTGGTATTGGCTTCAATGAAGTTGAATGTTCAAAGAATCAGGAAGAGAAATTAGATGAGAAGAGTGATATTGAGAAACTATCTACTGAAGAATCTAAATATTAGATTAGACCTTTTAGAGGTAGATGATTTTGTTGCAATAGATTTGGACACATGAAGAGAGACTATAGAGGTAGTGCCCCTTTTAGAACTTTTTCTAGTTATTGTTTTAACTATAATGGATATGGGCACAAGAAAGTTGAATGTGGAAAACCTAATCAATAAAGATATAGAAAAGACAATGCATGAGAACCTATAGTGAAACCTACATTATACAAATGTAATAACATTGGACACATTGCGAAGTACTGTAAGTTACAAGTTAATTAGGAAAGAAGACCTCCTATGTTTTACAAATGCAATAATCCAGGACATATAGAAAAGTTTTATAGGTATAATGGAGTAGATAACAGAAGAAAACCACCTCCTATGAATTCATAGAAGAATGAAAGATGAATACAAAAACATTAGTCAATTGAGCATAATGAAGATTATGAATTTATGTGAATTCGATGAAAATGAATGGTTTAAGATATTGATGAGCAGGGTTCACGATCAGTTCATATGAATTGGTGACCACCCTGTGAAGATTTGTAATGACCTAATTCATCAGATCATTGGATTAGACAACACTGGAGCTATACCTATTGCAAAGAAGCATGTGAATAAATAATTCAAAACCCTAACACATTCTAAATGGGACACAAGGGAAATGACAGTAAATGATATCTTTCAACAAGATGTGAGATTGATTTCCATGATATTCATATATAAATTCTACTATAGTAGCAGACCTAACTCAATATCTACTGGAGTAATCATGATGGCCTGGAAAATGGTGAAGGAAAACATAAAATATAACCTATGTGAAGTTCTGGGTCAACAATTTCTTGAGAATGTAAAGCTAGTAAAGAAGGATAGAACTAAAACTCTTAGATTTGGTTCATTTTTTATGCATATGTTCATTCATATTAAGCACAAGTTTCCTAGTTTACATCCTAGTGGTTGGAATTATAGAGCACCAACTAGCATACTAATTTCACAAAATTACAAAAGGCAGAATACTACTTAGGTAGATGGAGAACTATTTGCTATGATCAAAATTCTATAGAAATAGATGAAGACAGGATACATGTTACATGAGGACATTGTGGAAAAGTACAAGTATGCAATCTGTTTCATGATTGAAACTGATTGTGTATGTTTTGAAACAATTACACCTAGAAATAAGTGGTGTTACCCCATGTGCTATGAAGTGAGTCTTGAAGTACTCACTATGCAAGTAGAACATGTTCTTGCATCAGAATTTGATACAACAGAAGAAAGATGGGGAGCTTATGAAGGAAAATCAGCAAAGGTGAAAGAGGAATAGTCTAGAGGACCAAGGAAAAGGAAAATTGCTAACATTATTCATGATTGAGGTATAAAAGCTGGACTGACAGAAGGAGAATTGAAAGAAGTCAAGAAGAAGATGGCAGAGAGATCTCTTGGTGTAGCAAGTGGAAGCATTGATGCCCCTTTCACTCCTGAGGTAATTATGGTAGATAGTCCACCTCCTCCCCAATAGAAAATAGAGAAAGAAAAGGATTTCACTCCTAGAGTTACAAGATCAAGTAAGCCTAAAGCACCTAAATATAAAGCCATAGCATGAGAAGAGAAAAAAACAACAAAACACATTTGGAAACTTGGACATGAAGATGATAGAGAAAAGAGCATTAGAGCATGGTAAATTGGTTATAATTGACAAATACTATGATAGGTATGAGGAATCATATAAGATGAAGATTGAAGACATTGTGATAGAGCATTTTCTTACTTTCAAGAAGACTCTTTTAGAAATATAAGGAAGTATACCTACAGAACTGTATGCAAAATTGGATAACATAAAACACTTGGCACATATTAAGGGTGATCAGATCAGAAATAAGGAAATTGATAACATGTTGTCTATGTTATTAGTACAAGAGAGGGATAGATATTAAAAGAATTGAAATCTCTATTAAGAAGCTAGGTTAGAATATTGAAAATAATGGTGAGGAAGTATGATGAAGTGAAGGAGGAAACTCAAATGGCATTAGGGAAGATTCTAATCAGTTCTACTTCTAGCAAGCCCTCACCTCCTAAAACCAAATCACCCACACAATTGGGAATGTGTGATAGACCTAAGGTGATAGAGACATCTATTGACAAGAGAGAAGTAGACCCTCAACCATATTTCTATGTCTCTAGTGTGGCAGTGACCCTTAACCCCTTACAAGATGAGAAGGACCCTTTAGTAGGAAATTTGGACACCTCTATTGCAGATGAAGCAGAATAGAAAGAGGAAGTTGAGTAGAAAAAGGATGACGAACAAAAGATAAAACAACAAGGAGATGAAAAGAAAGAGGTAAACTCAATCAGATTGTGAAAGGTGGACTTGTTGAAGCAAACAATCAGATTGAGAAACTTCACACAAGAAGTGATTTGATTGTTGAATAGCTAGACAAACAGAAACCTAAAGGTGATATTGTTTAATGCTGAATGTGACCTCTCAATTCAACATAAAACCCAACATAGTCATTACACAATCAAGAAACTCACAAAAACAAACATGGATTGTTTGTTCTGCAAGCGTGATTGAAGCGACCTGTTGCC